>JAJHUR010111199.1:7107-39496 GCA_027495735.1 Lutjanus campechanus | reverse complement strand
TAAGAGTCAAAATTCCATTGGGAACCCATTTTTGAAGAAAGAGTTTGTAGAAGGATTGATGTAATCCTTGGTAGAATCCCCTGGGTAGGTTCTAGATGAAACCCTTGGAATATACAAAAAAGGTTCTCTGTAAAATCCTATGAGAGTGTTCTAGATAAAACTCTCAGAAGATTTAAAAAAAAAAAAAAGTTCTCACTAGAACCCCCTGTGTGGTTTCTAGATAAAACCCTTGGAATATAAAATAGGTTTTCTGTAGAACCCACTGAGTGTGTTCAGGTGAAAGCTTTGGAATACAAAAAAGGATCTTGGCAGAACCCCCTGATTATCTTTAGGTACAACTCTTGGAATACAAAAGGGTTATCAAGTAGAACCCCCTGAGTGTGTTCTAGATGAAACCCCGGCAGGGTGGGTTCTTCTTAACACCCGTAGAAAGTGGAAAGGTTCTGGTTAGAACCCCCAGAGACAGAGGCCATGCACCCTTGCAATATAAAAAGGTTCTCAGTAGAACCCCCTAAGTGCGTTCTAGACAAAACCCTCGGAATATTAAAAGGTTCTTGGCAGAATCCCCTGGATGTCCTTGTTTGCGCCCATAAAAGGTGGAAAAGTTCTGGGTAGAATCTGCAGAGATGGTTCTGAGTGGAACCATTACACCATAGAAGGGTTCTCTGTAGAACCTGTCATAGGGGGTTCTGGGTGGAACCTCTCACAGATAGCTCTGGGTATAACCCCTTGTAGGTTGATGTTGGGTTCTGTAGACCCTTCTGAAAAGGTTGCAAGTGGAACATTTATGAAAAGTTTTAGCAGGAACCAAACAGGGTTCTCCTATGGGGACAAGCTAAAGAACGCTTTATGGTTCTAGGTAGCATCTTTAATTGTAAGAGTGCCTGAATGCCATTGTATTTAACTCAGAGCTCATTTCTACCTGGTATTAATATGCAGCCTCTACCTGGATATCTTATCTGGATGTTAAAACACAGAAAAGTGATCAAATGAAGCAAAGCCTGGAGCTGCTCATGTGTTTCATTTGTAGTTTAACTGTTAGAACAAGTATTGATGATGAATCCACAGAGAATCATCAACAGACTCTGCGGCTCGCTGTTCTGGTTTTACAGCCCCCAACTTTGCTGCTTTGGTTCACTCTCATGGCTTTCATCAGCCCTGTAACAAGCCACACCAGGCAGCTGTTCAAAAGCTCTAATAAACACGACCTGCTCAGCACCAAGCAACAGGCAAACTAAGTGCCCAGCTGGCGAACAGAGAGGGGCATTTAGCAGTTATGAGCCAGATACCTTCCCTCAGGAGTTAGGGGATTAAAACAGAGCTAAAAGGAGAGCAACTGTTGGACTTGTGTTTGGGTTATCCTAGAAAAGAACTAGTTATTGCACATGTTGTCCAACTGTGTCAGAAAGAAAAGTCTTTATAGCAGTTGACAACAGTCACACCTAGAGGCGGAGGGAGAAAGCTAGAGTTGTGATAATTGTTTAAATATGGGGGTTATGGAAGCCCATTTCTGCCAGTGAAAGAAAAAAAGTCAAAATTATGAGATAAAAAGTCATGATTATGAGATAAAAAGTTATAATTATCAGATTAAAAAAACATAGTTATGAGATAAAAAGTTGAAATGTTGAGATCAGAAGTAATAATTATTAGCTAAAAGCTCTATTTTTTTTTTACTTTCAGTCTGAAGTTACCTTGGGGATATTTTTTCTTTCACTGGCAGAAATGACAGTCTCCATAGACAGTCTGTCCTAGAAGGCATTCATAGTAATGTAATGGGTTGTGAACAGTGTTGTGCTAGTTACTGAAAACCAGTAACTAGTTACCGTTACTAGTTACTTCAATTCAAAAGTAACTCAGTTACTAACTCAGTTACTTACACCAAAAAGTAATGCGTTACTGTGAAAAGTAACTATTTAGTTACTAAAAAAATGAGTTTTACTTTTTAACTTTCAGTGATAATTAACTTTATTAAACCTACGATGTTGAACATCGCAGTGCGCGCAGTGCGAGCTGTCTGCTCTGCTCAGCTGCAGCCTGTGAATGCGAACGAAGTCTGGAACCAGCTCAATATCATGACTTTGAAAACACCAAATGACTTATATTAACGAATTTCGTTAGATTAAAATATGTAGAACTGTAAAATATCACTTCCATGAGGCTGTTCAGTCCGACAGATCACAGGCTGAACCTGGCATTTCATCCTCCAGCTGCAGTGAACGTCAAGTTGCACGCAGCCTGCAGTTTATAATGTTGACTTGAAATGGCGCGGTCTTCTTCCTCAATAATAATGATTAATATCAGCAGAAAATGCACCAAAGTGGTCAGGTCGGGAAGCTACATACAAAGGGATGTATAGCGCCTCTCATTATTTACATTATTATTTACAATATTTATTTGACTAAGGTGGCGGAGCTCCGGCCCATTTTAACCCCTGCATTTATCTAAAACGTTCTTTTCTTTTTGCTCGACAAAAGTGAAGTAGTGAGAATATCTCCAAGTGAAGAAACTCAACTTGGGCTCCGCCGCCGCCACGATGATACTAGTCTTGTTGTTGGTAAACACAAACACGCCCCCACAGCGCGTTTCCTCTCTCCCCCCTCTCTGACACATGAAGATTCAGGACTACACAACACTGCACTGCAGCTCTCTCAGTCTCTAGCCGAGACTGTAAAATAACATAAATAACGCAGTAACGCATCATGTAGTAACGGTAACGGAGTTACTGAATTTAAAAAATAACGCGTTAGAGTACTCGTTACTGCCAAAAATAACGCCGTTACAGTAACGCGTTAGTCCCAACACTGGTTGTGAACAGAAACGTCACCTCTGAATGCCTGCACAATCTTCAACCTCTTTCACCCCCCAATTCCAATGTCAGAAAAGTGTTGGGAGCCTCAACCGTCTGACTAGCAGTGCTGATTAATCAGGTGACCTGAAGTACGACTCCAAAGACATGCTGATGTTGCTCCAAATGGTCAAAAAATGATTAACGTAGGGTAATAACCCCACAACAAGTTGAAGCCATTGTACCCCATCTCTTACTATCCCAAGCTGCTTAAGTTTAAAGCTACAGACAAGCCCGTCCTCAACTATGGATATAAACCAAGCCCATAAAGCAGCTTTACTGTGGGAGACTCTTTAGGGGCTGCTACAAACAGAAAGGAATTGTCACTGATGAGGGTAGCAAACCTCTGCACTTGTTCTAAAGGGCCATCCGCAGCAAAAACAAAACTATAACAATGTTATATCATTTAAAAAAATCATTCCAACTCAAGTGGATGATGTAGTCCTCACCTCAACTATAACCATAATGATGGTGGCAAATCACTAGTATACCATCAAATTAATGTTGACTCATAAGAAAATATGACTCAAATTGTCTCCAAACAATGACAACTCTCAGGACAGAGTGTTGGCTTCTCCTCACTCCTCTCATCATATATCCCATATCCTCCTGGTTTTCTTGTTGTTTCTCTGCACAGTGTAAAGCAGGAACAGGTCATCAATATCCATTTTCTTATGCTGACACCAACACAGCTGGAGTGTGCAGAGTGTGCTTGGCACCACTGTGTTACCATTCATCAGTGTGACTACCCACATCATTATCGTTATAGTTATTGTTCTTGGGGTGGATGACCCTTATCGGTGTGCGCAATGTTAACCTAGTTAGGTTACCCTGACCCTCTTGGACAGCGTACCCTCGAGAATGTTCCATGTCGCTTACCTCGACCTGCCACACACCACTGATTGACCACCATTTTTGCATATATAATTTGCATTCTGAGATCGATTCACATTCCAGGCAGAATTCACCCCTTCCTAAAGTGCCATCCACACCAAGAACTATAACTATAAAAAATATAGTTCTAAAATCATTTTAAATCAAGAGGCTGGAAAAGTCCATACCTATAACAACTGTAAAGCTGCAGTCTCCACCATCCACTTGAGTTAGATCAATTTTAGAATTATAGTTATAGTTGTAGGTGTGGACGGCCCTTAAGTCCCACCTCTTTTAGAACCTCGGTCAACATTCTGCTTTCTTGTTTTCTGTACTTATGCTATGTGGTTAGGGTTAGGAAAGACATGGCTTGGGTGACCTTCAAAAGTGACATATGTTGCCTGTAGTCATGTCTTAACTTTGCTAGTTACATCTTATGGCGAATGTTCGCAAAATAGTAGCAAAGTAGCTGGCTAGTCTATAGCTGTGTCTCAATACGGATACTTCTGTTAGTACACTGTCACGTTGTACACTTTGTACACTATGTACTCACTCGCATAGTGCACAAATTTGGACAGGGTAGCGTTGTCTCAAATCAAGGACAGCCCTTGTGCCCTTATCGGAAATGCCAATTGCAGCTTCTTCTTCTTTGTGGGTGGAGCTTTACTGCCACTTACCAAAATATCTAGCAGCTTGTTTATTCATTTTTGTTCAATTTCAATGCATTCAGGATGAGTGTCCTTTTAATTTTAATTATTTTTTTTTTTCATTTGTTTTATTTTGTTCTGCTCATCCAACTTTTCCATTACAAAGGAAAACAATTTAAAATCATTGTCTATGAACAGAAAGGAGCAGGAAGAAGAAAATCTTATCATACCTGCCCCTTACTCAAATTTCTAACAATACTGAAATCAGATGATCTGTCGCCCATTCAAAACAAAAAAGAAAAAAAATCTACCTGAATAAGCCACACATCCACATAGGCCACACAATAGACAAGCAAAAGGAAAGAAAAAAAACAATTACAAAAAACAAAACACAAAAGACTAACCACAGCTTTGATATAAAGAAAAAATTCTGTCCTTGTAATTCCTTTTAAATTGATACATATTTATACAACATTTCAATTCACTTTGTAATGAGTTCCATAATATAACCCCAGTCACTGAGATACACATTTGTTTTAACATTGTTCTTGCAAAATTATGTCTGAAATGAAATCTCCTCCTGTGGTCCTCATCCTGAAAACAAACAATTTCTGCAAATTTTCTGGCAGTGATCTACTTTTGGCTCTATACATGATTGTTAATGTCTGTAAATCAACTAAATCTTTAAGTTTTAATAATCTTGCTTCGAAAAAGAGTCTATTGGTGTGTTCTCTTGAATCAACCTTATAAATTATAATTTTGCTTTTTTAAATCTCTTTCAACGATGAGCAGGCCCTCCCTCTTCCTGCCAGCTAAAATCACACCAATATGTTGATTTATATTTTATTCACAATGCCAAATCTTTACAAACCAAACCAAATAAACGTATTGGTGTCTTCAATCTGACAATAGTATAGTGGTACTTATTGCTAAAAATACATGCTTAACTTATACCCGCATAACTCACTGCAGCCACTGTAGTCACCATGGCTGCTTCCTTGGATGCCTGGGCCACCATGTTCACAAGTTTGGTAGCCCCGCTTCTTCCGCTACATTGATGGCGACCACTGTGGGTGAGAAGTGTCCAGCGTTTCAACTTTCTGGCCATTTTGAGTACAACATGCGGCTACTCACAGCACCCTTTGTTTTGCCATAAATGTCGATGTGAATGCACATATGCAGTCAAAACAGGAAGTGTAAGTACAGAAGTACGCAAATTGGGACACAGCAGATAACCAACTACCTAGCTAATCTACATCAATAGTTAACTAGCATTTTGCTATGAGCTAACTTAAGATGTGACTACAGTACATGACACTTTCACAGGTCCTCCAGCAACATCTTTTAACCATCCTCAAAATGTAGTTTTCTTTTCAGCATAGACATAGATGTAGTCTAGCACATAGCATATATAAGTACAGGAAACAGGAGAGGAGAACGTTGACCGAGGTTCTGATGGGAATCAAGCTTGCTCAACTTTTTGGGGCACAGAGTAAACAGGGGCAGGACCGAGGAGTGGTCGATTGACAGAATGAAGAGCTTCTCAATACCAGGTGTAATTACAGGCCTGTTCAGTTGTTGTTATCCAGTTAATGCATCCTAATACAGATCACATGTTTATAGCAGGTGGAAATGTGCTCTCGATGACAAAAATCTGAAAAGCCATTTTGCTCTCTGAATAGTGCGATCAAGGCTTAAATAATCCAGCTGAGTTAAGAGGTAGACCTCTATGTAATTCACCGTCATACATAATTGAAGCTATTTATTGATGCTGTTGTCAACAACAGCAGTGTTTGCTGCCAGAATCATTAAAGTATTTTAAATTAGGTTTTGAATTGCTGTAATTTTGAGTCATCTATCAGAATATAATGTATGTGAACTTTGAAACTTCAAATATTCTGCCAGCAGGGATTTACTTATGAAAAATATAGTAATGTCTGTTTATTTTAGAGTGAAACAGCTCGCTCTTACTCACTGTTTGAACAGCATTGTTTTAAAGGTTGAAGAATTTAATCCAGAGAGTTTGAGACAAGCCTCTGACAACACAGTCGTGACTGGAGTTAATATTTCTTCTATAAGCAGCTGTCTGTATAATTCACTGTGCTACAGAAGATTCCCACTCTTCAACTTATTCAGCTTGTCGGTCAAAGATAATAAAGAAGTGTTGAGGAGAACTGAAGTCATATTCTCCCCGCAGAGACTTTGTAGAGGAGAAACTGGGGAGCAAGTACGTGATTGGCAGATCACTGGACTTCGCCGTCTCCTTTGAAGAGTCGGGTCCAGCTACGCCCATGTTCTTCATCCTCTCTCCTGGAGTTGACCCTTTGAAGGATGTGGAGAAACATGGTAATACTCTCGCTTGTTTTATCTTTAATAAGCCATAAAATTCAGCCTCTGAGTGTGTTCTGGACTTTTATCAGAGCATACATATTGCCAGTTTATCTTTCATTGCTTTGTCGTGGGAACATGCAGGATTTTTCTTGGAGTAGTCTATTGAAGTCAAGTGCAGGCATACCTGCATGCATGATTTCTACTTTGATTCCTACTGCATAGGATTAGCAGTCAAAACAGCAGTCATCCCAACACATCTGCTATGTGTCTCTGCTGTGATATCAGCCATCACTGCCAATGCACAACAGGCTCTGGGTAGATTGAAGGGATTATACTAAAGGTCACGAATATATGAGACGACACCACTGGTGTATTAGGGGCAGCAGAAAGTAAATGTCATTGGTTTTAGAGTTACTTTACATTCCTGTATGAATAATGCGGATGGCAGCAGGACGCGCGGTTTTGATTTTTGACCACAAATATGCCAAAAGTCGAAGCTTTTGTACTGACCTGGAACGGGGCACCATCACAGCCTGACACTTTTGAAACTGCTGCCAAATAATTCAGTCTGCGGGTATTTGAAGTCAGCTCTATGAAATATTCAGATTTCAGGGATTGTATCAGTTTACCGGAACAAAGAGACTTCCTCAGTGTTTCTACTATAACCTAGTCACCATACGTTTTCAAATTTCAGTGTAATTGTATTCAAGTACCTCATTATCATGATGGATTTGCTCTTTTTGTCTCATTTCTCTTTCTTGGGTTTCTGTTTCTGCATGACAGTCCCTGTTGAACAATTTAATCCATTCCATATTCATTTTAGCATGACAGCCAAACAATTGAGGACCACAAAGGGTCACAGAAGTAGTAATAAAAACAATTCATATTAGCCACGGGCTGCAACAAGCTCTCCGACTGGTTAGAGCAGTCATTGCCAGAGACTGGGTCGTGACCCACAGGTAGGTCACAGGAGATTTTAGTTGGGTCGCTAAATAAATAAAATGCTATGGAAGGAATTCTGTAGTTAGTGCAACTTTTACAAAGCACTTAAAATGTGTATATTGTTTTGTCTCATTTATGAAGTACACGAAAATGTCCTGTGTTGTTTTCCTGATGTGAAAACAATGAGATGGTCTGTTAACTCAGCCTAAATGGATTTATTTTCCATTTTTAAAGTATTTAACATGTGCATTTGTTTTCAATAGCATGTAAGGTGATGTGGAAATGGTAGTGAAAATGGTCAGGAACGTATGTCAATGCACAAATTAACTCCTCCCAAGATTTATTGATAAGGCCTGTTGTGAACTGGGTCACGATAGTTAGTCATTTTTAAAAAGTGAGTCCCCGGGAAAAAGAATTAGCTCTCTTGTCCAACACTGTTTTACCTGCTCAAGACCCAAAGTGTAAGTAAGTAAGTAAAGCTTTATTTATATGGCGTTTTTAAAGGGACAGCTCACCCTAAAACCAAAAGTGCACGTTTGGCCTCTGGCCTGTAGCTCTATTTATCCACGTGTACTGTTTTGGTGTGAGTTGCCTAGTTTTAGAGATATCACTTGTAGCAATTTCTACGTTCTCTCCAGTATAATGAAACTAGATGCCACTAGTCCTGTGATGCTCAAAGCACCAAAAACTCATTTGAAAAACTCAATAGCAATGTCTCTTTTCAGAAATCAGACCTCGTTGTGAGCAAGAACCGTTTTCTTTCTGTAGCCTAATCTGCTGGAACTACTTTCGGATCCACCAGAACTACTATCTTTCTAGACCCTTTCACAGTTTGTTAACAGTGAGAAAGTTGTGCATTTTGGCACAGCTTGTCAGTGGGCCGCTGCAAACACGAGCAGACATTTTGGTGATCTTGGTGCTGGTAAAATGTTTGATTCAACCTTTGCAGCTTGGATTACTGGGTAAGACCACTACTTCTGTTGCTGAAAGTTTTTTGATGACATCAGCTGTAAAAGGGTCTATAGAAAGATAGAACTTCCTACATGAAACTGGTCACAAAAAGGTCTGTGGATTATCTTGAGTAACGTGGTCATGATTTTCATAAAGAGACTGTTTATTTTTGGTGCCTTGCGCATCACAAGCTGAGTGCCATCTAGTCCTGTTATACTGAAGAGAAGGCAGACATCTCTACAGCCGATATCTCCAAAACTCTGCAACTCATACCAAAAAAATCTAGATGGATAAGGCCAGGGGAAAAACAGATTTTTGATTTTGGGTTAAAATGTCCCATCAAAACACACATTAACAAAGAGCTTCACACAGACAGAAAAATAAAAAAATAGAAATAAAATTACTATTACTCTTGCCTACAGAGATGGGTTTTTAGAAGCCACTTAAATCAGTCCAAACATTCTGCAGATCTGTTTGATTGGGGTAGATGGTTCCAGAGGGCTGGGGCTAAAACAACAAAGACCTTGTGTTTAGCAGTTGGAGCGGGGGATGGATAAAAGGATCGGAGAGGTCGAGGTATGGAATATGGAACAAGAAGATCAGAAATTTAACTGGGGGTAAGGTTGTGAAGTGCCTTATATGTAATCAACAGGATCTTTTCATTTATTCTAAATTTTACAGGAAGTCAGTGGAATGATGCTTGAACAGGGCCAATGTGGGACAGACACTAGTTCTAATTAATTACCTGGCAGCTGCATTTTGAAGCATCTGTAGACAATTTAGAGTGGACTTACTGAGACGTGTGTACAAGAAGTTACAATAATCTGGGTTTGAGAAAATAAAAGTGTGGATTAACCGTTTGAGATCTGTAGAGGACAGGATACATCTGGACAAAACAATCTAAGATACATGATAGTCAAAAGTCATACACAGGTCCAAGAAACACTTCTTAAACACTTTCTTTTTAAATTACATTTGTTTGTTAACTATTTAATGCATATTTAAATGATGTTCTTATTGAATTTTATGTTGTTTTTGTAAATCCCTTTTTAATTTGAACTCCATATTGATTGATGAATATTTAATTTTTCATTTTACTTCCTCGGTTTCATGGTCATTAAAATATTAAATAATGAATGAATGAATGAATTTATTCATAGTTTGATAAATGAACAAATTTATTAATGCCTATTTTTACTGTACAGTTAGTTATTAGTGAAATGCTTTAGTTCTGTGACACTTGTGGTCTTCCATACAAACACAGCTGCTGTTATCCAGAATACACAGCAGCCTGCTATTATTTGTGAGTATTTTAAATGCTTCACTTTCAGAAACATTTGGATGTCAGGCAGCAGCAGGTGGTTAAATCAGCTATAGAGCTGCTGTAGACAGACCTTTGGCCCTATGTGAAATCCACCATCCTCCCCTAATATGATAAGAGGGAGCACTCCTGCTGGAACTGCCTGTAAGGGGTGTGATTATTGATTATCAACACCCTCACTTTGAGCGTAGTCAATCACATCAAAGCTAAAAGTAACCAATCACTGCTGTTGTAGAGAGAGCGTGGTGATGATGAGTTGCAGCAGCCACATTACACTGAAGCACAAAGAGGTGCTTTTCCATTATAGCTGTGACTATTGGGTTTCTCATTGGTATTAGGCTTCAATTAGATTTTCATTAGATAGATGATGTGATTTTGTATGCTCTGCAGGGGACTAATATCCCTGAGACAAAACCTCACACTATCTGCCTGCTTTCACGTTGGAGTTTTAATGAAACCGACAGAAATAATTGTATTGTTTGAGCTAAATCCCAATGGACAGAATCAAAGTGGGCAAGCAAGTCTGAGTCATTGACCATCTGCTGATTAAGGCCTTAAACGCATACTAGCACTGGAGACTGGTCACTTTTACTTATTTAATGGGAGCTAGATGGGAAGATCATCATCACTGTCGTCTCCTGGTTTTCTACACAGCTGCTGAATGTAACTTGTTCATCTTTTATCTTAAGCCGACTTATCCCATCAGTGTTCAAATGCTCAACATTGCAATTGGCAACTGCATCACCACTCATAACAACATATATGCTGCTTTTTTTTGTTGTTGTTTTTCAGATCAGTAGTAAATTCAGTATGTTGCTGGTTTGTTTACTACAAAGCACAGACTGTATAAAACATGAACGGTGTGGTGGTGCTGGCTGTTGTCATCTTGGCAGCACCTGACTCAGCCAACTCCCAGCCAGGGTTGGGTTGTAATGGATTGCATGTAATTGGGATTATGTAATTAGATTACAAAAAATAAATAACTACGATCAGCCCAGATTATGTTTGAAAACTGTGTAATTAGATTATAGTTACTTTGATTATATTTTTGATTATGTCTTTAAAATAGGATGATTTTAAAATGAACAAACGAGCATCTGATGGGTTTCTGGGACATGTGATCCATGAAAAAGAAAAAGAAATGTTTTGAGACTAAAAGAATATTTGTGTGACTCAGATTTTTGTGTCTGTATGTTTTTAGAATAAAATTCTGTATATTTGGTGTTTGATTTTGAAGTTATCCAAAAGTAATTCAATTTCAATTTTTAGATTAAAATCTTTTTTGTAATCCAACAGAATACATTACTAATTACAAAAATTGTGATATAGTTTGCATTTTGATATGGGGCTCATTTGGGGTTGACTCACGTTTGGAGCCAGCCTCAAGTGGGCATTTGAGGAACAGTTTTCAACATTTTCATGTTGGCTTCATTTTTCAGCCATGGAGGTTACTGCTCAGTACAAAGCTAGGCCTGTAAGTTCAGTTAATGAGGGTAACAGATAAGCAGTCACATATTTGCCATAGAGGTACCTCATAATGACACTTATTTAACTTTCATAGTCTTTCACTGATCTTTAAACCAGGAAGTAACACATGGTACATCATGCTAGTACCTCTATATTGGCCAGAAAGCTTTGCATGTGTATTTATTTAACACATGTAGAAACAGAAAACAGAATACTTAGCAAGTAGCTAGCTTAAACGCCAAAGCCATACATCTAAAAAGTCCTGTTCTCAAAATTAAGCTGTCAGTTTTGAACACTTTCCAAACACGTTTGGGTGCCATGCAATTGTTCCCACTATTATTCCCATTATTCCAAAACTAAAATAGTCTGAAAAATGCTCCATTGCTCCAAAAATACCTACTTTTCCTGCAGTTGTTAGTTTAGTGACTGCTGGCTCTGTCCATGGTGCTGAATTGGTGGGAGTTTTGCCCTTAGAAGGCTGTCTTTCTGGCCTCACACCAAACAATTGATTTTACCATCACGGACAGATTTCCAGTGTCAGAATAAAATCATGACAGTTTTTCAACAGTTGGTGCCCCTGTCACCCAAGCCATTAAGGTTAACCCCAACCCAACTGCTTGGAGAGTGTGTATTCTTGCAGCAATGGGCCTTTTGAGCATTGGCTGTTTGTTTTCAGGATAACATGATGTTGGATAAATGGGCTTTCAGTCCAGTAGGGCATTATTTGGGACTTCTGGGGTTTTGGAATAATGGGCTATTGAAAAAACGGGCAGTCCCTATCGGTGACGGGTTTGCTAACAAGATAAACAAAAAATAAGAAAAGGTTAGAAGTGCTAGAGGGACTTTTTTTTTTTTTTAACTTTTGATCAAGGCTAGCTCTTTACCACTGCTTTTAGTTGTTGTGCTAAACATGTCTCAGAGCATTCTGTGCACTCAGAGCCAACAGACAGAAAAAACCAACACTGATCTTCTCATCTAACTCTCAATAGGATAAACTCAGCACGTTTTCCAAAATATCAGAGTATTGTTTGAAGGCTCTGAGTTCAGCAAAGTGTCAGAGGGGGTATTTTTGTTTGAAATGATACGTTTGTGCTCTCTTTCAGGAAAGAAGCTGGGTTACACGTTCGATAACAAGAACTTCCACAATGTTTCTCTGGGTCAGGGTCAGGAGGTGATAGCTGAACAAGCTCTCGATTTGGCAGCTAAGAACGGTCATTGGGTCATATTACAGGTACAGTATAAGCATACACATGCCGTATAGGCACAGACAAAAACATCTCACTGTGGTATTAAAGACTGTGTAAAGGAAAAGGGGAGTTTTTCTTCTAAACACATGGATGTTGCATGTAGTTGCTGAAAACATGAAAAAACTGAGAATTATGTAGTACTGAATCGTGGAGTTAGACCATTAAACTGTTGTTCAGGATTCCTCTGTTCAGGATTTTTTGCGGGGACCTGACACATGGCTCAGTGATGTGCCAGAGCCATGTTCCCCCAACACCATATAAGCCCCACGAACCAACACACGAATGACACCACCCCCAAAAATGTACCTCCACCGACTCTCTCAGTCCAAATCAACCCAGCTGTTGTGCATGAGAGATGTAGGTGAACTTTTTGCAACCTCCATGAGGTGATTCTTTAATTTGACATTTGAATTTTCAACCTCTAATTCTCGACAACATCATTCCTAATTAAGATAAACTGCCATACCATCGACTGACTGATTTTAAGAGCAAACCATGAAGCCCCCAACCAACAAACCATCCAACAACAGGACCGCTCATGTTGCTACTGACGGTGCTAATGTTAGTGCTAGCGCTACAGCTGAAGAGACAGAGCCAGACCATGCTAAAGAGGATGACACGTTAACTGCTGGTATATTCACAAAGGCTCTAGATGCTTTAAAAAGTGACATTTGCAGTAAGATAGAGATAGCCGTTAGAGGAATACAGACAGAGGTTGCTGCGGGCAGGGACGAGCTAACTTCATCAGTGGCCACCACACCCAGCAAGATGGATGCCCGAAAGAGGTGGAATCACCAGCTACAGCAACAAGTGACTCCGTGTCTGCTCTGGAAGCCATGGTCTCTAAACTCCAATCTGATGTTAAGAACCTCCAAGTCAAGTGTGAAGATCTCGAGAACCCAGCAGTTCACTTCAGCTCTCTTCAGTTCCAACAACCTGACACAGAAGGAAAAAAAAATACCATTCTGTCGCCGTCCTCTGGCTCTGGTGGCTCAAACATGTCTGGACATGTCCAATAAAGCTGCTAGAGAGAGCGTCCATGTTTCAGGACGTTTTTAGGTTGTTGTGGTGTTTGATGCTGAGACAGAAGAGTTTTGAGACCTAATTTTATAGACTTAGTGATTTTGTTATCATTCAAATTTGACTGGGTGGTTAACAACTTGTTTCTGTGGTGTGACAACCTCAGAGCACACATTTATTGTTGCTTTACAGGACCTTTAAATATAAAATACAATAAATATTGTTGTGTATTTTGCTCACCACATATTCACCGTTCACAGAGAGCCAACACCTAATCTGTTTTCATGACAATCATATTGAGTAGATCCAATTATAGTTTTGAACACTAATAATATTGACACTTCAACGTGATTGTTAAAACATTCTGTCTCAGTGAATTATCCCACAATATGTGGTGAACTCCATCCACCTCACACAAGAGGTGCCACATAATAAAAAAATACGGTCACAATAAAAAGTGACATAGAGACACTCAGGAAAACAAATGTGCATATCTAAAACACATTTTGCAAAATGAACACAGGCTTCATTTTGTTTCAAGGATTTTTTATTCGGGAGCGGTTTTAGGTGGCATTTCCTTTATCTGTGCGTGTTGTGAATGAGGTGTATTATCACATTGTTTTTCACTGCACACTCAATGGGATGTTTGCCTTTCCTCCCGGCTTCGCCTGCACGGAAAAGTGAATTTAATTTTCTGCGGAAATTTCCTAACTGAAAGGGGCCGCGGCATTATACAGTACAATATCTACAGCCGCGGTGTCTGTTCTCCTCTTATCTGGAGGGCAAGGCTGGCGTTTGCATTTTAAGTGGAAACCTTGGTGGAATTCTAATGGGAAGTATCGACAGATATGAACCGCAGACCAGGCACTGCGGGACACCCTTTTCTTTTAATTCACACAGCTGGTAGAAATTCAAAAAAAAGAAGAAGAAAAAATCTGGGACGGCATCACTCTCAGCTCTAGACCCAGGATAGCAAAGACAAGCAGTTGTTTAATTACCTTTGCATAAGAATCCCGATCGATAGGCTTAAAAAGGCCTTGTCCCCCTGGCAACAAACCTCCCACTCGCTTTATCATCGGCTGTCTGTTTGTCTGCCCGCTGAGAGCCACCCCTGTGGCTCTGAGGGAAACGGAGGGGAGGGGAGGTATCATATTCTCGTCCCTCCTCTGTTTTCACCAACAGTATCTCCTCCTGATGTAACGCTCCATCTTCTCTCTCCTATTCCTCCTCCCACCCTCTCATTCTGCCACGTAACTTTCATACTTTGGTCTTATCGTTTTCTCACAGTGCATCTACCCTCTTATCAATCCTCACGTCCTCCCACCTTTCCGACAAAGCGGCTATCTCTCCCTCCCCTCCTCACCTTCTCATCTCAGCTATCCACCTACCTATCCAACCCCCCCCCCCTCCTCCCCCTGCCGTCTCGCAGTCCACCTTTACTCTCCCCGCTGCCAGGCCCGGCTCCATCAGCGGAGGGCCAGGTCAATGGCAGGTTCCCCTTCGCTGACGGGTAATTATACTGCAGAACAGCAGCTCCTGCTCAGATGGGCCTGGGAGACAGAGATGCAGAAACTTTGAAAGCAGCCCATTGGGGAGGAAGGAGGTGGTGAGGAGGGGGTGAGGGTGGAGAGGCAATCAATCGGGCAGATTGGAGTTGAATATCCCACATCGGCCAGGCAGCGGGAATCGAGTGGCCTAAACTCGCCATCCTCTTCGCACATTTACTGCTAAAGCCACCCCAAACGAGAGAAAGCAGGAGAGACAATTTGACGAAAATGCTCCCTCGATGTCCTCTCTTGTCTCTCTTCACTTTACTCTGTAAGGAAGAGCCAGATAGCTCTGGTAGTCTTTTGAAACTTAAAAGATTTATGCATTCCTCTTTTTGGAAATGTTACATTGAGAGTTGGACAAGATTCATTTTAACTTTTGATGTAGAGCTGACCCTTTTTAACCTACAAGGAGGGCAAGGAACAATTTCAGATACATACAGGATATCAGTATCATGGCCCTGTTTAAGTTGCTAATGTGAATGTGAATTATCTTGCATTTAATACTCTTTATGATAGAGCTGCAAAATTTTCCCTCCCCAGTATTAAGTTTTCTTTTTTTTTTCTTTTTTCTATAATGTTCATGAACAGAAAAACTACTGGATAATCTAATTACATTGTTACATTAAAGTCCACCTCAAGTCATGCTTAATATAAAATGCTCTGCATGAAGTAATAAATTGTGTTTTATAATGTTTCTTTGCTAAATAAGTTCAGAAACCTTGTTAAAATGGCTCACATATAGCTCTAAACCTTGCCTTTATTTAGTATTCAATGATTCATGAATATGCAAATAATCCCCGCCTGTGACTACGTTTCAGATGTTAAAAAAAAGGTCGCTTGAAGGTCAGGTTTAGTTTTTTTATTCCAAAAAATACTTCTGTAGTTTCACAGGAAAACCGTGTAGCAGAATCCCCCAAACAATTGAAGTGAATGGTGACCAGTTTTCAAATGTGAAAAACAACCAGAAAAAAAAACATAAAATGCCTCGTCTGGTGTAATCCAAGTCTCATAAAGTCCCAACATGCATATTTGACTTGAAAGATGTCATTTACACCATGGTTTGTAGCCTAAATCTTCACTGTAGATCTTTAGCTTGGAGCCACGTTAACTTGCGCATGCACACCGTCTGAACTTGGTGTGATGGTGTGCACGCGCAAGTGAACAGCATGTCCGGGCTTTAGGAGATTTGGATTATGCCATCGAGATGTATGGAGACATTTTATGTTTTGTTTTTTTATCTGTTGTTTTTCGAGTTTGAAAACTGGTCACCATTCATTTCAATTGTTTGAGAGATTCTGCAGCTTTGTTTTCCTGTGAAACTCCAGCAATGTTTCGTGGACTAAGAAACTAAACCTCACCTTTAATTGGCATGAAGATGCGTAGATAATGACTGAATTTTCATTTTTGGATGCGCTATTCCTTTAAAGTGGGTGTTTTAATAAGGTGGAGTTTTATTTTATGACAGCAGGAACCAACTTCACTGGTGTCCCTTAAGAAAAACTGCCAAGTGTCAGCATTTATATGAATGTGAATAGAAACCCGACCTTCATTCAGCATGAGGGTGAGTAGATAATGACTGAATTTTCATTTTTGCGAGAACTATCCCTTTAATGAATCCCCTCTGAGTATTTTTAGATATTAAAATCAATCAAAAGGGCCAACCCTATATCTTCCCTTGTTGCTCCAGCTTCCAAAAAATGTGATGAAAGTTACAATACTCTATTCCTCCTTTTGCTGGGGACCCCCTACAAACAACTCAAGGACCCCCGTTGGTCCCCGAATGCCAGTTTGAAACCACTGAGCAAGCTCACCATTAAAAATAAAGACCCTCCAAACCCACCACACTCGAACTGCATCCTGCACATTTGCGAATTTATCGGCACCATTTTTAAATTTAGACTCAGCAGTCTGTCATGCTGTCATCGCCTGCAGTGTGTCGGCAGTCACTGTTTGTCCGTCAGTCCTGTTAGCTGTGTTCCTACGTCAGTCTGGAGTCTGACTGCTTCTCCTCTGCGGGGCCGCCTCCTCCTCAGCGCCGGAGCCCAGCTGTGCAGCTGTCCTCGGCGCCGGCTCCTTGACGAATGTTTTTTTTTGCATGTGTGAAAGAGAAAAGACCGTGTGCGTGCACCTGCATGTGTTTATACTCGCCTTGCGCGCGAGCCAGCGCGTGTGTGTGCGTGACAGGCGGTTCGATGTGCCATTGTGCTTTCCCTCAGGTTGCGTTTGATAGCAATGCATCAAAGACCTTGCCAGTGGTGTCTTCTAATGGGTTTTAGATTCAACTTTTATATTATTATGTAAATAGGTGACTCTTTGATGTAGTATCAGCGCAGTCATCACAGGGGCTGGAAGGCCCTTATCAAGAAGACGTTGAGGGAACAAAAAATGTTGCACCTGAAAGTTAATTAAAAAGCCATAAAATAGTGGCTGCTCCTCTGTCTTGTTTGTTTGTCTGTCGGCCTGCTGGTCTGTCTCTCCCCCTCTCCGTTCCTCCCCCTCTCCTCTCCCCCTGCAGCCAGAGGATGAATGGTTTCATTACAGTGACAAGTTCTGAGGCAGTCTCTCACTTCTTCTGTTGGCTCCCTTTATTGCCAAACTATTTACATGCCAAGAGGAAGGGTTGTACTCCGGCTTGATGAAAAAGCGCTTGAATTTAGACTTTTAATTTGTATACCATTCATTATTCTCTAAGGCATCGAGAGGCAAACTAACTCATCCCCTTCTCAGCTCCCGGCTCCTCCCGGACTTCTCTGTCTTCCCGCACAATTTAAAAACTTTTCTCCCCTCTTTTGTTTTTCGACGACTCTCCCGAAAAATCGACGTTCCGCTCCTTGTCATCTCCCGTCGTTCGGAAAAGAGGGCTAACTTCAGCCATCATAAGGAAGATTAAATATGGAGAGCAAAGGGAAATGAGAAAGTAAAGAGGCTTATGAATTAATGACTGGAGTTATTAGTGCTGTAATTAGATTTAGGGAATGGGCAGCGCTGCATGGTGAGATGTGGGGGGCTTGGCTGACTCCTTATCATTCACAGGATATCCTGTAAGTGTCAGGACAGTTGAGATGGAAAATTGAGCTCATCCATGCTTGTGTGATAGTACAAGTCAGCTTGGCTGCCCGCGCCGCACCGAGAGATGAATATGCAGAAAAGTCAGGCTGAAGTAACGCCGGAGAATGGTCGCTTGATGTCAGCAACCTGGAAATGGGTTTCAAGTGCTATGTACCATTTAATTTGGTGCCACATCAAAGTCACAGCGAAGAGAGGAGAATATGCAACATTTTAATTGCTCCTTTTTGCTAGTTGTCATTACAAACATAAATTATACGGCCAATTCCAGCATCAAGTACCTTATTAAGCTATTATGTGTTATCCATTAAAGCCCAGACTTTCGCAGATATCCAACGGAAAACATTATCTGGGTGTAGATTAGGCTCTCCACCCTCACAGGGGGAGAATTCATTTTGCCTAACAACTTGTCCCCAACCAATGACATGCAGTTCTCCTTCTTAACCCTTTACTTGCTGATCCTGTTTCCCCTAACTGTAGAATATCCACCTGGTGGCTCGCTGGCTGGGCACTTTAGAGAAGCTTCTGGAGCAGCACGCAGACGGAAGCCACGAGAACTTCAGGGTGTTCGTCAGCGCCGAGCCCTCCTCCACCCCCGAGGGTCACATCATCCCGCAGGGCATCCTCGAGAACTCCATCAAGATCACCAACGAGCCGCCGACAGGCATGCACGCCAACCTGCACAAGGCCCTGGACAACTTCAACCAGGTAATACACCCAGAGGTGTGGTTCACTCCAGGGTGGTCATGTGATAATAATAAACTGTCGAAAACAGCGGTAGGAAGAAGGTGAAATCATTTGCTCTTGGACTAGTGCTGCACAGATGGGTTCTGAGCTTATGATAAACCACCCCCATCCATCCATCACCCACCCCAACATATTTTCTCCAATATACAGACTCGCACCCACACCTCTACTGACCCCTGTAGGCTACATTACTTTTTAAATGATGTTGAGAAGGGCAAGCTTTCCAGATAATTTCTTTATTGTGCTTTGCATTGATGTATGAGTGTTCTCTTTAACGACTTACTTTAATGATAATGCTTTCACTAATTTTAAACATTTCCATCTGTGCAGTAATGTCACTGCAACAAATATGGAATATTTAAGCAGCAAAATTATATTAATTAAATTAAACTGATTATAAACTTAACAATACAGAGGACATTCTCTAGAGGAAAGAGTGAAATTATGCTGCTGCTTCTCATGCGTAAATGCGCACACAGAGACTCTCTTTCTGGTGAGACACACCCTATTTCCCTCCCACTAATAATCAGAATATTTATTTATATGACACTGCCCGCCCCTCTGGTTGAAACTGCAATCCATGCTTCGCTGTTGTGAAAAAATTTGAGGCACTGTATTTGAGAATTTCTATTTTACATTTTTCCATTCATTTTAAGAGGCAAATCTTCTACTTTTCATTCTACTACATTTTTATGACAGCTTTATTTTCCAGTTACTTTTTACAAACAAAATATAAATTGAGCTCATAACATATTATACACTGTTACATACTGAACAGCCCCACAGAATAAGAATGAGTTAAAGCAGCGCTAATAAATATTTTTATATTTGTAGTTGTTCAAATCACTATGCATAATGTGAAAAGGGCTGCTTAAGTGACAAACCCCCCGATAATTATCACCCGACTCTGCAGTTCCCCTCAGCTCTCCAGAGCACTTAAGCATCATCAGCTCATTGTTTTGGTTTTAACAGCCCACAACTTTAGTGTTTTGGTTCACTCTCACTGCTCTCATCAACCTGCTTTCCAACAGTGGCAGGCATCTCATTAAGTGGGAAAAAAGAAAAACCCATGGTACACTACCTGCCCAGCACAAAGCAGACAGACAGATGAGTTAGCAAGCAGGTAGTGGACATAGTGGAGTATTCAGCAGATAAAGAGCCAGTTAGTAGTTCTATAAAACACTAGAGTATTTTTTACACTTGTTTTCCTGCAACTAATGATTATTTTCTCCATTAACCAATTACTTGTTTGGTCTATAAATGATCAGAAAATGGAGAAAAATGTTCAATCACTGTTTCCCAAATCCCAAGATGACGTCCTCAAATATCTTGTTTTGACCTCATCCCAAAGATATTCAGAGAGGAGTAAAGAAACCAGAAAATATTCACATTTAAGAAGTTTAAATCAGAGAATCTGGACTTTTTAAAAATTGAAAATATGACTCAAAATGATTAATCTATTATCAAAATAGTTAGCAAATAATTTAATAATCTTTCATCTTTAATAATTTAATAATAATTGTTGCAGCTGTACACTTCACTCTACACTAGCACTTATTAGCACAAACAATTTTCATATAATTGTACTAATATATGCTTTCTTGATTAATTTGGCCAGTATGCGTCATGTGATTTTCTTTCCTTCCTTTTTTTTTCTAAAAATGACCATTATTTAAAAAAAATGGGTATAGATGAAATTAAAAGGTATTGTATCATATTGAATTTTAAGTTTGGTACTGGCCATTATTACCCTGTGGTCAAAAAATTAATTAATGTGACTTTAAACTTATCCTCAACTAAATCAAATTTATCTTTAACATGCGGCCTACAAATCAGTGCATCATTTGTACTGTAGTTATGTTCCGATGAGGAATTACATCAAGTATGTCTTTTTATATAACACTCTGAACAGAGCTCTTTGATTTTAATGGTCCCATCATATAATAACATTAGTTTTTGAGTGTGAGTACTTCCTGTTTGAATCATTTCAGCCCTAATCAATAAACCAATGTCGAGAAAGTCATTTTGATTTGACACAATGTTCTGAAAGGTGGTGGAGTTGAAACATCTTTAATATTAATTAGACTTTTTAGTTACACCCACGAGTGTAGCCACTGAAGTTCACCACTGAAGCTACACTGTTTTCCAAGAAGTTTTCCAGTTCTTGTGCCCATTTCATGTGATCTTTAATATATGAGGGTGACTGATACTTCACGTTGATTCGTGCCACCTTCCTGTGAAAGACTCATTTTCTTGTTTGCAATGAGTAGCAGTTTGAGACAACACATGCCAATTTCCGCTCCAGATTTCTCATCAAGTTGCCAATTTGCAGAAATGTAGGAGCTCGCAGATGGCGGGAGTCACCTTTCACTCACCCTGGAATTGCCTCTGACCCCCGGAGGACAGACGTGAACCTAGCACATGCTAACGCTAAAAGTTTGTGCGGTCGCTGCTGGGAGCTGACGGTATTACGTGAAGATGTAGCTCACAACAAAGTCAATTTGCTCCTTTTTGTCTTTGTATCTAAGAGCGTCCAGACCATATCATGCTCCCTGGCCATTCTACAGCCTCTGTAGTTAGAATGGATCAGTGCGCCGCAGTGGCCTCTCCCAGCTTATCAGTTCTTCTCTCTATCTAAGCCTCACCATTACCTCAGTGCTTCGCTGCAGATGCATCTTCCCCCGCACCATTACCCAAGTGCTGGGCTTCCTCCCAGTCCATTTCCACGATCCTTAGTTTGCCGATGTCTATCTGCCTGATAAGCGCAACGAGCTTGTGAGCCCTGTCTTATGCAGAGCAACAGGGAGGTCCACCGAGGTAAGGACGGGGGGAATATTCCAGTCATGTGTACTCAGTGAAAGCTAATCAATGGTAGGCTAACTCTCTGTAATAGCCCACCCGCGTGGCTAAAGCCGGCGTTAAGCCAGAGAAATGACAGTTTCTTTCCTCTTGACCTTTTCACTGGCAGACGCGTACAGCTCCATCGCCTGTTTCCATCCGCAGAAGCCTGTGAGATGGAGTCTGGGTGGGCTAAAGTTAACGTCTGGCAAAATGGTTTTTACTGAGATAACACTTGTATGGCACTGTTGTGAAATAAGCTGTTATGGATTTGCACTCCACTGTTTGCTGAAAGTGATCGATTCAGTTTATCTTTCAAATTTTCCAGTTATTCACACTCACGCATACCATGATGATAATCTCAGACCTGTCTGCTCAGTGTGTGTTTACCGGTTCACGTGTGTGCGCATGCATGCGTGTGTTTATGTGTCTTTCTCCCTGCGATCTGACTGCATGTCGCTTCTCTCCAGTCCACAGGTCATGAATAGGGAGGCTATGCATCTCTTTCAGCTGTGTTGAGCAGAGGAGTACCGTGCAGAATATTAACTAAATCTCGAAAAGGGTGTGTGTGTGTGTACGTGTGTGTGTGCGTGCGCGTGGGAGTCAGCCTCCACTGTACTTGTGTGCGTGCACGTACATCGTCGGAGTCAGCTCCCCAGGGCAAAGCGCCAGGCGAAGTGAACAGGCCTTCACCGCAGCACTCACCATGACACATGCTGGAATAAAGAGAATTTAGCCTTCGTATTTCCATAGGGGTTATTGGCATGCTTATTTAACTGTCTCTCCCCCCCGAGATTACAATGCCATTTACGTCCAGTTTTTTATTTGCCTGTCTGGAATAATGAGCCCAGGAGACGGTTGGAGGCTGAAAGCGCCTGACAAGTTGTGACAATTAAAAGGGAATCTCATCGTCGGGTTTATTGCTATCTAGTCATCTCATTGTCTGTCTGTTAGTGCACCGCAGCACCAGGGACTTGACAAAATAAAACAGATCACAGGGCTGCCTGCCACAACTTTTTACCTGTAACACACCAACGCAGCTCCGTTAATGCAGCTGTACAGTTCAGGAGGTGTGAGTGTGTGTCTTTAAAATGTGCCATTCTTTCTTTTTGTGTGTATGTATAATAGTTTTTTTTAGACAGTCCAAGAGACACAATACACTGCAATACAAAACAGTGCCATCCCATCCTGTATTAAAAAGGTGTTTTCTCCAAAAGAGATGAGGCTGGGTCACTGAGAGGACTGTGCACTCTCCCACACGGAGTGAGAATCAGCACTATGTGCACACTTTTTATGTGTGTGTTAGATACCCTTGGACAGACAGGTCAAGACAAACAGCAAACAAAACATTGCAAGGAGTGTAGCTGCAGATAAAAATAGAAAATTTAAAAAGAAGATGTGAACAAATGTAAACTCGAAAAGGTCGCTCAGTAGAGTGCAGATCCCTGCCGGCCAACAAATGCTGAAGCACCTACTGCAATGCCGCCACAACAGCCAGATGCAACCAGCAGAGATTTGCAAAGTTCTAACATCAACATGACCCCCACATATGTTTGCCTTAACTGAGACAAGATTTCAAACTGAGGCAATTGTTGATCACAGAGTGAGAAGTCAGCTATTAATGGTCGTATAAAACAGAGCAATCAAAAACAGAATTACTGCCTCACAGTTGTTTGTCTCCACCAACCAGTCAAATTACAGTTTAAATCCATGTCTGTCCAGACTCATATAATATATGCGGTGAAAACTTTGAAGGGAATTAATATGGAATTCACCACTATATTGACCTGTTACTTTGAAGGAATTAAATAAAAATGTATCAAGTGTATTTTAGGTAAAATGGAAGTTCTCACTATACATGTGTGATTGTAGTGAATAATATTCCAGGTAGAAACATGCTGTCTTCACTTAGAGACTATTTTTACAGAGGAGGACAGAGGACTGTCAGAGAGCTGAACATTATGTCACAGTGGAGTTGACCTTTGACCTTTTAGATATAAAATGTCATCACCTCATCATTTTATCCTGTTAGATCTTTGTGCAATTTTGTCATAATTGGCGTATGAATTCTTGAATTACGGCCAACAATGTGCTCAGCCAAGTCACTGTGACTTTGACCTCTGACCATCAAAATCTCATCAATTCAGCCTTGGTCCAAGTGGTCATTTGTGCAGAGTTTGAAGAAATTCCCTTAAGGCCTTCATGAGAACATTCACAAGAACAGGATGACCTGAAAACACAATGCCTCCGGCCACAGAAGTTGCCAGCATGGAGCCATAAAAGTTTTTTTTTTTAAATTGCGATCCTTCAGCAGTCATGAACGTGCACAAAAAAATTAGGCTTATCAGTCCAGTAGTATACAAGATTTGCTCCAGATAAGATGCAGGCCCGTTGATCACTCACTCACTCACTCACACTCATGCACAAACACATGGAAGCAATCGCATGATCACCGCCAGGCGTAGCAAGTACAGATGGGTTTTCAAACAGTGGAAACACTAAAAACCATAAAAGTACCAAGTAGTCAGAGATGTTGAGTGAGTATTAGATTGATTCCCAAGCCTGATGAAATAACAGAACATATTTCCTCCCAGAAGGGGGGAAGTTTACAACAGGAACACAGCATATGCAAAAAGGACCAATTTAGTCTCAACACAAAAAGGACATTTCTGAATTCACTGCACTCTTTGTTTTTTGTTTTCTAGGACACGCTGGAGATGTGTGCACGGGAGAACGAGTTTAAGAGCATTTTGTTCGCCCTGTGCTACTTCCATGCGGTGGTGGCGGAGAGGAGGAAGTTTGGTCCTCAGGGCTGGAACAGATCATACCCCTTTAACACCGGAGACCTCACTATTTCTATCAACGTCCTCTACAACTACCTGGAAGCCAATCCTAAGGTAGATGTGTTTCTGTTTTTCTTTTATCCCCGCGCAAAGGATTACAAAGAGCAACCTTTGTAATCTTAATTGGAAATCTAAACACATGTGACCTCAGTTAAACACCACGGGCCGCCTTTGAACAGAGCAACATCCCCTCTGCCTCTAAATCCCAGGTGCCGTTTGACGACCTGCGCTACTTGTTCGGTGAGATCATGTACGGGGGTCACATCACGGACGACTGGGACCGCCGTCTGTGTCGCACCTACCTGGAGGAGTATATCAAGCCTGAGATGATGGAGGGGGAGCTGTACCTGGCGCCTGGCTTCCCCTTGCCTGGAAACATGGACTACAACAGCTACCACCAGGTGAGGCAGAGTCGGATCCGGTCATTCCTGGCCTTTAGATTACATGAAAGTCAACTTAAGTCATTGCAGCAACAAAAAGGAGAAAACAAAGAAGAAAAAAGCAGGATAAAAGGCAATGAATACAAGATAACCCGTAGTTACAGTGCGGGGAAATATGATTACAGCAGAGGCACTTTAGATGTTTACTTGGGGCCACCAGGGGTCCCCAAGAGGCTCCTGTGTCAGCGCCAGAAACGTAATGGTGGTTTAATATTGCTAAAATTGAATCACTATAATTAAAAGTTTTTTTCACCATCATTATTCCCCGTGTACAGTGTGGAGTTTTACAATTCAATGCTAAATCAATAACAATAAAACTCTTCCCATATGGGTCCCTGGGACATAACAGATTGTAGTTTGAGTTATATAAATATTTCTCTGAGGTGGAGCTGCTCTGTGGGTGGAAGCAGTTTGCCAGCAAGTCGAACTGGCAAACTTGAACATTAGCAAGCTGAGATTACGAAGTCAAAGGCATGAAAGTCAAAATGAGTGGAACTAGATGAGTCACACAAAACATTTATACACATGCACAAAAAAAAAAATTGGTGTAAAGAATAGATTTTGTGTTAGCAGCTGTGTACTTCTATCTAAACTTAAGGTGGGTGAGTCTCTCCCAGCATGCCTTAGGATAAACAACAAACAGCAGTCCAATGCAGAACAACTTGAAATAAATGCTATAGTTGCTCCATGTACCCTTGATGTGTGTGTGCCCACACTTTGTAACATGAAAATATACCAGATGTTGTGTTACAATGCATACAACATTAGAGCTTTATGAAATATTACTATATATATACTGAATCAGTTTGTTTCAATATAATCAGCACAGTCAGGCCAAATGCAAGCTGTGTGTTTGCCTGGAGTCCAACTTGACAGGTAAAGTTACAGTGCTGACCAGTTTTGGGTAACGTTACCTTTGAAAATTACTCATTGCGTTGATTTTCTCAATGAAAATTTTGATGATTAGTATTTGTTATTTCATTACTAAATTGTGACGACATAAATGTAAAATATATATATATATCAACAACAGAAATTGCGACAAAATCACTGTTCAGAATGCCCTGATCAATAGAAATGAGGCAAAACAGTTTGTTTGTGTTTGGGCAAACAACCTAATTAGATCTCAGTAAATCATACCTCAAAGCACTAATAAATCTGGTGAAGTGCCTCATCTTCACAAACAGCCTGTCAGGTGGAAAGAAAAGAAAAGAAAAGGAAGAGAAAAGGCAACCTGTCTGAGGACACTTTTCTCTTACACACAACCCGACAATAAGACTGTGTTTACCAGTCTCAGTTAAGATGAGTGCCTTCTGAATTAAATGTGTGTACAAAAGACACCTGAAAACACAGCGTCCCACAGTGTCTGTCAAAGAAAATATAAGTTACATTAAATGACTGATTGAAAAACACATATGTTAATTCATTTTAGAACCAAAAGTAGGCTAATGTTAGTGTAGCTCAGGTTCTGTGTGGATTCAGCGCACGTTCCTGTGCTCTGTTTAAATATTGTTAAATGTAACAGAGCTGAGCTCACAGTAGAACATCTCCTCAAAAAAATTGTTGACGACCATATTTTGTCATATTTTGTCATAGTCTCTTTCTTGGATACTGGGTTGAGTCACTATAACCCTTTTCACACATGCACTGCAATTCTGCATTTATCTGGAAACTACCCGGAAGGGCTGTATGCCCTACCAGCTCCCTAATCCTAAGTCTGGGTGAGCTGCATGTGTGAATTGAGCAACTCGGTGTCCAGAATGAGTGAGTTTAGCGTGTTGATGGTGCCGAGGGGTGTACAGCTGGCAGACACTGAGAGTTTTGTTTTTATGCATAATATCTGCTGATCAGTATCAGCCTACACAGGTATTTTTCACAGGATGGTGAAGTCATCTCAGAGTAGGGCGGGGCATGCCTTCACCATCCTGGGAAATAAGTGATCGTACCAAGTGAGCCCCCTGGAGTCAGCTCATCTCCACATATCTATCAACCTCCCCTGCTTCCATCACAGTTTTTTCATTTTGAGACTCTGTATTGCTATCAGTGCAAAAACAGTCATCATTACAGATGAGTCCTCCTCCTCCTGCTGCATGCTCTGCAGGCACCAGCCATCCCCTAAACCATACGGATTATTTCTTACATATGTGAGCACATGACACAGACATTGTCCTCATGTGTGCTGTATATGTGAAAGGGTACATCTGGACGATGTCTGGACTTGATCGTCAGAACATAGTTCAGAAGTGCATTTGTGAAAACAGCTTATGTCACCAAGCATCCAAAACACCACCTGTATCATGAAGATGCACCAATGAATTTGCCTTTTTGTTTTTTTTTTGTTTTGTTTTAACTTCCTGGTGTAACTGGGGTGAGCTTGAACCCAGGATCTTGAGCCACACACACTGATCTGTTAGTTAAACATTTAAAGTGTTCAGAATAAACATACACTCATCCCCCGTGTGATCAGCATTAATGATGTTGACCTGATTGAGCCAGACTGTGCATTAGAGCACTTCATACACGAGTCCTGACAGCTCAGGGCAGCATCTTCACCTCAACCTGCCTCATCTTATCTGTCGTATGTTGTTATTTATCACTGAACACAAACCCTGATTGACAGGATGAAATCAGAAATGAGGCAGGTTGCTGTTTCAACACTGCAGCTCACTACAAAGGCTCACATATTATGTATCATTCTCAGAAATGAATAAATAAGCAAGGCCAAGCATATTATACCCATTTCAGTTAACAATTTAAAGGGATAGTTCACCCAAAAATAAAAATTCAGTCATTATCTTCTCACTGCCATGCCAGTTGAAGGTCAGGTTTAGTTTTTAAGTCCACAAAAAATCTGCTGGAGATTCACAGGAGAGCAGTGTTGCAGAATCTGAATGGTGACCAGTTTTCAAACTAGGGCTGCATAATGTGATAAAAAAAGAAATTTTGCAATTAATTTGACGGAAATTGCAATTGCAACTTGCAATACAATTAGTGAGAAGGATTTTTTGCATTCCATTTTTCATTTTTACTGAAAAAAATTAAAATTGTGATGATGAGACATTTGCTGGGGTCTGTACCAATCAAACATATTTTGTTTCATCTGTTTCATCTCTGCAGCACAACAGTACTTCATTATAATGCTGTTTTCTCACACATTTTTCCTTTTTGGATTTGGTTCTGCAATTTGAATATTGCACTTGGCCATATTGCTATTTTGATAATATTATGATTAATTGTACAGCCCTATTTCAAACATAAAAAAATAACAGAAAAACATAAAATGCCTCGTCTGATGTAATCCAAGACTCCTGAGATGAGATAAGATAATCCTTTATTGGTCCCAAAACGGGGAAGTTTGCAGTGTTGCAGCAGCAGAGCGAATAGTAAATAGAAAGAAAGATCAATAAAAAGCAATAAATAATAAGAACATAGGCAATATAAACAATAGGAAATATAGAAAATAGGAAAAATTTAGAACAGAGGAAATATAAAAAAAGGAACAATGAAGAAGTATAAACAATATAGACAACATAAAATGTAGAAATAGGAACAATATAAACAGGGGGAAGTATAAAAATACAACAATATATGCAACATAAACAAGTAACAGACTCAACAGTAGAGTTTATGTTATTGCACAAAGGAATATTGATATTGCACCATCAAAAATGATAATATACCAAAATGAGATATTGATATTGCACAGTTTGAAGTGAAAAAATACACCTGAAACACTGACATGCCAAGTTGATTTGAAAAATATGATTTACACCATGTTTTTCGACCAAATCTTCACTGTAGATCCTTAGGACTGCACCAGACGAGCAGTATGGAGGCATTTTATGTTTTGGGGTTGTTGTTTTTTTTTTGGTTGTTCTTTTTTCTTTTTGAAAACTGGTCACCTGATCAGTATTTTGTGGACTAAAAAACTAAACGCGACCTTTAGTCGGCATGAGGGTGAGTAGAAAATGACTGAATTTTCATTTATGGGTGAACTATCCCTTTAAAATGGTTGTATTTTTTGGAGGTGGAGTTTTATTTTATGACAGCAGGAACCAACTTAACTGGTGTCCCTTAAGAAAAACTGACAACTGCCAACATTTATATGAATAACAGCGGTTTAGAAAATGTGTTCTAGCAGACAGTCCAGATTTCTTCCCCATGAGCTCCTCGGGGAGGCAGAGGGAGTGGGGAGAACGACTTGTATTTAATTTTCCCTCGGTCCGGGTGCTGCTCAGCGGGCACATCCTGGCTGTCACAGCGGCTCCGCTGGGAAGGACTGGAGCATTTTACATTTGGCTGTCACCACACGGCCGAGCCGAGGGGCTGAGTGGTGGAGATCTTGGCCCAAGAACAGGGGCTGTAAAGGCCTGTGGGTCCCCGGGGGTCTGTTAGGCCATCGCCTCCCTCACAACCATCTGGAGCAAACAGTATATTTAGGAGAGGAGAGGACTGGGATAGGCACAAAGAAGGAAGGTGACTCAGCAGTTTTACTCCTCTTTCAACAATGTACACGTGTACGCAATCAGCAGAAGTTAGCCAGCGACTACAGAGGAGATCAAACACGCTGACTACAAAGTGTTTCCGTATTAAAGGCCAATATATTTTCCATCAAAACTTTCATCAGGACATTATGATTAGAAGAGCTTTTTTTATTTAATGTAAGTGCCCCGCCAAACACAGCCTTTTTTTCAGTTGAGCTTCCACTTTCATCTGCACTAACTTAAAAGCATATTGATATTCATTATGGAGCAGCAGATGGAAAATGCCACATTTCCTTCCCCTTGTTATGGTCATTAACAGTCTGTCAATTGATCCTGAGTGTTTGAATCTCACCCAGAAATATCTCATCATTTATATGCTTCCATTCTTGTCCTTTGTCAGCACTACTTCAGAAGAAACACCTGAGAGAGGGGAAAAAAAGACTTTGGTTCTCTTCTGGCAGGAAGTAATTGGAGTTGTCAAGTTTCATGCTGTTAAAATAAAATAATCTAGGGCTAAGATAGGGTTAGTGCTCAGGTCAAATGCTTGTCTTTAAGTCAGTGTTAAGGGAATTCAGAGTTTTTCTTCTAAACACATTATACATGAGAACATAGTTGCTGAAAAGATGTGAAAAGACTGACAACTACTGTGTATCGTACTGAATTGTGTGGAGTTAGACTGTTGTCAATGTGGCAATGACGTGCCACAGCCATGGAGCACACAAACAAGACCACCCCAACACCCCTCATTCTCCCCAACAGTCAGTTATGAACGTACCTTCAGCGACTCTCAGTCCAAATCAGCTCAGCAGTTCACTTCAACTCACTTCAGTTCCAACAACCCGACACAGAAGAAAAAAAAATACCACCCTGTCGCCGTCCTCTGGCTCTGGTGGCTCAAACATGTCTGGACATGTCCAATAAAGCTGCTGGACGGAGTGTCCATGTTTCAGGTTGTTTTCAGGTCATAGTTGTGTTCGACACTGAGACAGCAGAGCAGACACGCCCCCAACATTTCAGAGAGAATCATTCTGATCATTTTTTTTATGATTTTTCTTTTTTTCTGTTTATATAATTCAGTTTTGGCTGGGTGGTTAATAACACATGTTTCTGTGGAGTGACAAACTCAGAACACACATTTATTGTTGCTGTACAGTATCTTGAATTCACAGGAAGTAGGACAAAAATGATACCGTATGAAAATATTAGCTGATAAAGGCTTTAAATTGAAATATATGTATCCGCCTGAACTGAACATTTCCACCAATATGACAGGCCTATAAGAAGACTCTTAAGTTGTCTGCAGTGTGGAGGTTTTTCTGAAGTGTCTGAAACAGATGGCAGAGTTGCTATTTGCAATGACTGCTCAGCGTTGGTCGTGCGTGGAGGCGCCAAATCGCATTTCTACAACACTACAAATTTAAGTGGCCATCTTAAGAGCAGTTATCCCGATCATTGCAACAAATTTGTGAAAAACAAAGAGAGTAAAAAAAAAAACTGTCAGCAGTAGTTTTCTTACTTTGCAAAGTGAATGTGAACATTTTGTAAAGCATTGTATTTTATGTCTGCAGCTGCCAGTGCGCCATCATGGTAAGAGTAGGCAGAGCAAGTTCATTCCATTACAAGAGAGACTTGATGTTCTCTGCAGTTAGGTAGAAAAAATACTTACACATATCAGTATTGACCATTGGCCGAAATTAGTTGGAATATATCAGATGTCTGCAAAAATCCAATGTCATGCATTCCTATTTCTGAGTGTTTTGCTCTATCTTCAAAGAATTTCAAACTTTCTTTAAGTCCTGAGTTTGTCATTCAAACCTAAATCAATAAATCTTGGTCAGGATTTCTGGTGCACAGGGGTTCTGCACAGTTCTGATGTGGATTTCTTCTGCTACAGTACATTGATGACGCCCTGCCTGCTGAGTCGCCCTACCTGTACGGCCTTCATCCCAATGCTGAGATCGGCTTCCTTACGCAAACCTCCGAGAAGCTTTTCCGCACGGTGCTGGAGATGCAGCCCAGGGACGGAGGAGGTGGTGAGGGCGGCGGGTCGACGCGTGATGAAAAGGTAAAGAAGACGACTCAAACAAACTATCTGTAGATACAAGAGATAGACTGATAGGTGCAAAGGTTGATGATGGCATGACCATCCAGATCAAGTCAAGTCAATTTTATTTATGTAGTGCCAAATCATAAAAGAAGTAGAACCAATGATTCCCACCATGAGCAAGCACTCGGCAACAGTGTTGAGGAAAAACTCACAGCCATCTGCTGTGACTGGTTGGGTTGAAGGGTTGAGGCGGGGCTATAACAGCCTCCACTCTCTCTCTGAGATCACACTGATGCTGGGTGATAAGACCTGGGGCTAGTTTCACTAAGATATTCTAGTCTGTAGCTTTACACTAGTCTTAAGTTTGCTCATAAATTAGTCATTTGTAAGTCAGACTATTTCACAAAAATATAGAGTGACAATCTATAAGCCAAAAAAAAGTGACACCTTACCTCCAGGCTCACTCAGGCCTAAGACCCATGTTTCCATGGTAACAGTGGGTGCCACCAACTGATCAGTACCACCCAACAACAAAAAAGAGGAAAACAAGGCTCATAATCTGTGGTTTGCTAACATTGTTTTGGAGAGAGCTATGATTTCTATTTCTTTTTCTCTGTCTTGTACCATATTTAAATTGTATATATCTTTTTTTTTTTTTTTTTTTTTCCTCCCAACAGTGAGATTAACACTGTTTACTGTCACGGTCATATTTTTCCATATCAGACTTTTT
>JAJHUR010111197.1:0-12297 GCA_027495735.1 Lutjanus campechanus | reverse complement strand
GTTTGTGTTATTGTGGCAAGCACGTGCTTACAAGACACCATAAATTAATACAGGCATGATCAGAGCAAGACATTTTTCTGTTAACAAAAACTGCAAAATATAAAATACTATACTATGTTGTCCAGTATGAAAACCTTTTTCTTAAACAGAACATAATGCAGATTGTTTTTATGTTCTAGTTTATTTAATATATAACAGTAGTTTATAAAGGGAAGGTCTTCAAGCTGTAAAACAGTGCATATCTGCCCACATCCCTGTAAAACCACCCTGACACGTTCACACTGTCATGAAATATGTCAAAATTATTCAGTCTCATCTGTGGAGCAGCTCCAGGATGTGCGTTTGGTTTGATGAAATCATCACCACAGTCTGATATATAATGAAATTTAGGTGGCAAGTAAGATTATTTTCACCACTGATGGATCTATTGATTATTTCCTCAAGTAATCGATTAGTTGTTGGTCCATAAAATGCCAAAAAATGTTGATCACTGTTTCCCAAAGCCCAAGACGACGTCCCCAAATGTCTTGTTTCTGTATTGAACCCAAAGATATTCAGTTTACTATTTAGAGGAATAAAGAAAACAGAAAATACTCGCATTTAAAACTTGGAATTAACTATCGTGCAGGCCAACTGATATAGTTTAGATTACTACAGTAATCTTCTTTCTCTCCAGTTTGTAATACAAAAATGATTAAATAAATGATGATGGTTAACAGATTCCAATGGCTTGCCTCATTTTGTAATATATCTCAAAAACATTTTTTAAATAATAAATTGGCAGGCTCTATAATCATATTTTTGCCTTTTCTCCTGTATCTCCTTCTTCTTATGCAGTTAAAAACTATCAAAACAGGGACTGTACCTGGAAAATGGGGACATCTGATCACCCTGCAATTAATTTAATAACCAATTCGTGACCGATTAATGGTTGGAGCCAAATGTCTTTGTGTTTTAAAGTGGGTAATTTAATTTTATTTTATTACAGGATTTTATTGTTCACTTTTGAGTTGTATGTCTTGTGTTTAGTCTCAACATCTTCAGACCATACTGGAAAGAAATGTCTTCACTTAAACATGTTATCCCATCTCCATAAATAAATCGTATCATATCAAACACGTTCAAATTCACAAATAAAATCCGTATAAGTGCAAATAACACCTGTGATTTCCATTTTAGGGTGGAATTGCCCTTTACACTGCACTGATCCTCGTGTCAGCAACATGTTACGATTTTATCTTCCATTATTTTTCAGCATTTAAACGTGTTGTGGTGCATTAACAACACTATGCACAAATAAAAGTTAGAACAAACTAACTTAGCTCGCAGTGTATTTGCTGACATACAGCGTCGCACAGTAAGTGACGCATGTTTCTTGACATTGTGGCAGCAGGGCAGCTGTTCATTTAGCTACAACAAACTGAGCTGAGGTTTATTAAACACCCACCGGAGCTGTAGAGGCGGACCGCAGACAGGACGGCCGGAGCTCCTCTGGAGGCCTTCAGGAGAGAAGCGGCACTTCTGCACAAGAAAGACATGACAGCGACGACGGACGACTGTTGACAGTGAACTTGCTCCAAGGTGTCGCTAGCAGCTATCTCTCCGCGCACGTCGTCTTCTTCGTTGGTGATTTTGTATCAGGTAGCACGATGAGCAGAAACACGCGCTACCGCCACCTGGTTTCTGCAGAGTGTAATTACATCCTTCAAATCTCACTTGTAATGAAAGTAAATTAAATCTGCTTTATTCATATAATGGGTGCCTGTTGTTTTGAATTTATTTTTCATTATTTATTAAGGATAAATTATTCAGAGATGACATATTAATCGTTACATGGCTTCTAAATTGTTTTGTTTGTTCTAAATTGTCTGTTTTGCTTATAGATGACATAAAAATTAACAAGAGCAATGTATCCTTTGAAAACGGTGTGAACAGGATGTTTAGTATCATAAAGACAGTGCTGTAGCATATAATAGAGTGCACTTCTAGAAATGGAGCAGTCTGTCACTCCTGAGTGTCTACTGCAGGTTAAAAGCTCTTCTGGGTTGATGGACAGACTGAAAACCTTCAGAGACATAAATAACAGTGAGAGCAGCAGTTTGTTTTCTAGTGTCCTAGGTCTGAAAAATGAATTGGCTAAATTTCAAGTGTTACAAAAGGATATAAGTTGCACAGAAATGTGAGATGACTGTGGGAAACTCTAACTTGCATCTTCTTATTGTAGAAAACTATATTTATGGCTGCACCAGTGATCTCACCATAAATCATTAAGTGAGAGCGGGTCCCACCATAGGCACCTCCTCCCTGGTAACTCCCCGCTGTGGAGCTGCAGGAGGAGCTCTTGGACCCTCCGCGACCGCCCTTGGACAGAAACACAGGAAAGCAGAGAGCAGGAGGCAAGCCCAGCATGTTGCAATCACCTGGTTCATTCCTGACATCTGTGCACCACAAAGACAAGTTGAAGTCAGCAATGTACAAGTCAGAGGAAAGTGTCAAATCTTTACATACAAGTCTGTAGTAAGTCCCAAGTCACTGTGGCGAGAGGCAAGCACGTCAAGTCGAGTCCCAGATAAAGTCACATGAAAGAAATCTGATGATTGCCCCCAGTTTCAACATTTAAATCAGTTAAAAGTTTTGGTTTTAGTTTCAGCATTAATGAAAACTGTTGCAGCCTGCTTACACCTCGCCAAAACCCAATGTCCAAGATGAGTAGGAGGCAACATGCACACCACTTGCTTGGCCTCTTTCATGGTGCAGGGAGTCAAAGCCACCCAAAAATCCTTTTAAAAAACAGTCAATTCCAAGTTGATCACGATCAAAGCATTTCAGGACTGAGGCGAATAAAGATGAGTCTTCTTGAACACAGATTTTATTATTTTTGAACTATCGTTCTCCATAATAGATGCCTCGTGCACTGGTCTCTGCTGGTGTAATTAAAAAAAAAAAGTCGAGTCCTTTCATGTCCTAAGTCTCAAGACATAAATATCAAGTCAAAGTCAAGTCGAGTTTTTTATCAGTGTTAGTCAAAGCAAGTCTCAAGATGTCAAACACACGACTTAAGTCAAGTCATGTGACTGGAGCCCCCCACTACTGCAAGGACATAATGGAATAACTCATTTTAGGTTGTACAGTATTGATGGTCAATGTTTTATCTACAGTAGATGATGGTTGTCACCACCCCAGTTAGGAGAAACAGAAAGAATATTTTCACTGCTTTACTTTGCCATCAGACAGCCTTTTCCAACGGGAAACTGAAGCCATTTATCTCTTTCTCCAAACCAACCAAACTTCATAGGTAAGATGAGTCATTTTTCCTCTTATAACGCAGAAGTTGCTCATCTTCTAGTTTGTTTATTTTGTTATGTGACTTTGGTGTTTTAGAAGAGTTCTTCGGATTCACCTCAGTCACTCAATAACACAAACAAACTAACAGATCAAGGCAGCAGTACATCAGCAACCTCCGCGTTATGAGAGGTAAAATGACGGATTTTGCCCATGGAGTTTGGTTGGTTTGGATAGTGCCATACTTGGGTGTTTATAACAACGTTTTCCCACCACAAAAGGCTACCGAGCTATCCCTTTAATATGTTTCTGTTCACTGATCAATTCTGCACAACATGCATCATCACCCATCACTGGAGTGACATAACATGTTCTCAGCAGCACTGAACAACCATTATACCACTGATCAACAAGGTGTCAGATATCTGCAGCGCTGTTCATCAAGACACATCTCTGTGTTGCAGAATGTGCCTTTCCATTAAAGTAGGTCAGTTTAAAAATAAATATGCTCACCAAAGAAAACTGCTGTCGGCTGAAGAAACAAACATTCATGTTGGATTTTAAAAAGTAATGCCCAGCATGTTAAAAAAAACATTTTACATGTGAATATAGGTACTATAGGCTTTTGATGAAGACCAGAACAAGGTTGCTTGTGGTGGAAATCTAAGCACAAGGAGTCTGACAAGAGAAATGTCTTTGGAAAGCTTTACTGAACTTTCTGTGCAGAAAGGATCAAAACAGATACAGTGATAGACAGTCTGCAAGTGTCTGACGCAGAGCATAGGACATACGTATCTTTTAAGCAGTTATTTGAGAGGAGCCTGTTCTATGTTATTACGATCCTGCAGTGTTCCTGCAGCCTACAGAGCTTCCCTGAGTGAGTTAAATGACTTTTTTCAGTGTTACCATTGCCCCCACCATGAGGGCAATGGTAACACTCTGCCATCTTGCATTAAATTTAAGTTTTGGTCCTTATTTGTGAAAATATATAAATTGTATTATTAATTGGTGCAAACATATAAGTGACTTACACTACAGGCCAAAAGTTTGGAAACAAGGCCAATACAGGTCAAACATTTGGAGGCAACTTCAAGTTTCAAGATCACAGTGCCTTTCTTAAAAACCTGTATAAATTCTATGGATTCTGGGATGTATTTACTGCATGATCAGACTTTGCTTTCATTGATATGCACCATTTTCTTCAATTTACCTTTAGGTATATATTGATTTTACCAGACCATTGCTGAATAAATGTTAAAAAAAGAAAAGAAGGGCTCAATTTTAGGGTTGAGAAGATTTGCAAGAATCACAACTTCAGTGCAAAAGTAAAAAACAAATCACAGTTTGCATTATTAATTTATGTTTTTTGGCTTTTGAGTTTGCATACAAAAATCCCAATAAACCTCAACTGTGTTCATATCTCTGAGAAACTACCACAGAAATGGCTAGAAAGAAACAGCTGAGTAAAGAAGCAAAAGTACAGATTTGTACATTGAGGAAAAAAGGACACATGGAGAGAGAAATTACAAAATGCCTAATGGTGTCCAACAAAGGAGTTCACAACACCCTGAAGAGACGAGAAGAAACTGGAAGTTATGATGATAGAAAAAGGTCTGGAAGAAACAGGGTTACTACAAAACCAGAGGATACACATATCATTGTCACCAGTAAGAGAGATCGGCGAAAAACAGCACCACAAATAAGGGAGGAAATCAACATGACAAGGTCAAAACCCATATCTCTGGCAACTGTGAAAAGATGTTTAGAAAGGCTGGTCTGAAGTGTATCTGCAAAAAAACACTACTTCATCCACAGAACAAGAAAAAGAGATATGAGTGGACAAAAGCACACAAAAATTGGACCTATGATGACTGGAAACAAGTTCTCTGGACTGACAAAAGCAAGTTTGAACTATTTGGTTCAAATCGCAGAGTCTATGTCCACAGACAAACTGGTGATAATCTTAAAGCACCATGTGTAACACCCACAATAAAGCATGGAGGTGGTAGTGCCATGGTATGGGGATGTTTTGCAGGTGATAGAGTAGGAGATTTGTTTGAAGTAAAGGGTATCATAAGAAGGAACAGTACCACTGCATCCTGCAGCATCATGAAGTTCCATCTGGACTAAGACTTGTGGGTCGGAAGTTTGTTTTGCAGCAAGATGATGACCCTAAGCATTCGTCCAAGCTCTGTCCTCAGTCTCCAGACCTCTCCCCAGTTGAGCTTGTGCGCGACGAATTGGATCAATCAGCCTGAAAAGTGCGTCCCACAAATCGGCAGTCTCTCATTGATGAACTTAAGAAAGCTTGGAATGCAATTCCTGACACAGACCTTAAAAAACTTGTGGAATGAATGTCTCATATATGCCATTCTGTTGTTGAAGTCAGGAGGTTACTTTGAAGAAAGCAAAGTCTAAGCAAGAAAAGCCCAAATACCTGATAATTATGGTACAAATGTATTCTGATAAGTGACTCTTTATATAATAATCATGTTTATTTTGTTGCAAAGTATACCAATGAAACTAAGATCTTTTTTTTTAACAAATTTGATCTTGCTTCCAAACTTTTGGCCTGATGACTAGTGTATTTCAAGTAGACTGAGTTATGAAAGAAAATGAAACTACCAAAAAAAGAAAACATACAATTGCCCCCAGTCTCCCCTGCATTATGTGATGACATATAATTCTAATAATTCATTATTGTTGGAAAGCAATGAGGACACATATTTTTTTTTCTTTTTACAAATGAATGAATTTCTGATAGATTTGTGTGAGCATGTTTTAAGATGATAAATGACTGACTGACGATAAATCACAGATGACCTGTTGTATGAGTCGTCTCTTTTATTCTTCTTGAGAAACTGAGTTGGGGGTTGGGGATGAAGGATGTTCAGTTCACAGTATTACCTTATGTAGCTAGTTATCTGGCCAGCATCGTCAGCAAAGAGTACAGTGTGTTAATAGATACACAAGTGTTGATATGAATTTTACACAGTCACGCTAAACAAGTTAGTCCAAGTATTGTGCAATTACAATTAAATTAGTTTAAGTATTGTGGACTCAAAATAAGAAAGTTATTTTTTACTTTGAAAACTCAAGTTTACTTTACTTAATTTTTTTAGGCAATGGGTTTACATAATTTTTTTGAATACTTATTAGATTTTACAGTGCAGGAAGCACTCCTCCCTGGAAGAGCTCCTCATGAGATGGGATTTGAGCATATGTGGTGCCTAATGATGAAGGCTTAGAAATCTGACATATTAAATAATACACAATTTTCTGTCTGGTTGTGTGACTGAAACTGTTATTCTTATGCAATGATGCACCACACAGTTCTTTGTGTGATAGAAGTAATTGCTGTTGTGTTTTTAATGTGAACCTATAATTCAGAAAACTTCAGAAAAGTTTTTTTTTTCCCTTCAGTTCAGTGTTTTAAAATTTTGGCAGTGGCAAATACACTTAAAGTCTTCTTGTTAATTCCATCAAACTTTACATCTGCTATTGTGACGCTTTTTTTGTTGTATTGAGCTGAAAATGCGACACGAACTTAACAAACACATGCAACATTTTTTAGAACTAACTCGAGTATTTATAACATGACCAAAATTAGACTTAGTCATGTCATTTATTTTTTTATTTTATGTTTTATTTACTGTGTTTGTTTGTTTGTTTGTTTGTTTGGTGGTTTTTTTTAATTTCAAATGTTGAAATGTGGAAAAAAACAGAGCACCTGGAGAAAACCACGTCAACGCGGGGAGTACAGAGACTCCATACAGCAACAATTGAAGCTGGGAATCCAGCCTCGACTATTGCTGTGAGGCCACAGTGTTAAAACACTGAGCTGCTGTGTTTGTTTGTTTGTTTGTTTGTTTGGTGGGTTTTTTTTTAATTTCAAATGTTGAAATAATGGACAAACCGGAGCTCCCGGAGAAAACCAAGTCAATGGGGGGTGGGGGGTGGGGGTATGGTTAGGGTTAGGGGAATCCAGCCCCCAGTATTGCTGTGAGGCCACACTGAACTGCCGTGTTTGTTTGTTTGTTTGGTGGGTTTTTTTTTAATTTCAAATGTTGAAATATGGGGAAAACCGGAGCTCCTGGAGAAAACCATGTCAACACGGGGGGCATAGAGACTCAAGCAACAATTGGGGCTGAGACTCCAACCCTGGCTCAGTGTTTTAACACTGTGGCCTCACACCACAGTGTTAAAACACAACTGCAATGCAACGCAACTGTGGACTTCTTTGGGGTTGTTTGTTTGGTGTTTTTTTTTTTTTTTAATTTCAAATGTTGAAATATGGGAAAAACCGGAGCTCCCGGAGAAAACCAAGTCAATGGGTGGGGGGTGGGGGGTGGGGGTATTGAGGAGGGTGTTCAGATAGATTTTCAGATACTTCCAGATGTTAAAAGAAGTGGGGGTCAGTGAAAAGGGGGCACATGGTTATTCAGTCCCTGTAGATGTCCGTGGTGCACCACCTGAAAGGCTTGGTGATAGCTTTTCCCACTGCTGAGAAGAACCTGGCAACTGCGGACTTCCTTGAGGCTGCACTAATGACGGCATCCAGATGGATTTTGAGATATTTCACAAAAGCATCATCAAAAGATGAATTGCTTGATTCAATTGCAACCCTCAGTAGGTGCTCTGGGGGGCCAAACTCCCGGGCAAGGTCTTTAATTACGGCTTTGTTGATTTTTCTTATCTTCTCAACAATTTTTATTACTGTAGAGTCAGTGATGTTGATCTCATCCAACACCTTGTCTGTCAGACGATCGATGACAGGATCAAAGTCATACTCAGGCCACTGACGACTTGGGTCTTTTTCAGAGGCCTTAAGGTGGAGCCTGTAAAGCAAAGCGAAGATGAGGTTGTTCACTGTCGTCTCTGCCACACGGGACAACGTCTGTCTGCCCATGGGTTCAAAGAACTCTGGATGGATGTTTTCTTTTGGTGAAGCATAAATAGCTGATAACTGACTTGAATGAGAGCGTGCTGGTGTCTGTCTCTCCCTGGCTTCAAGGGACTCTGGCTTGACGCTTTCTTTCGGTGAAGCACGATTAGCTGATAACTGACTTGAGTTAGAGCGTGCTGATCTCTGTCTCTCCCTGGCTTCAAGGGACTCTGGCTTGACGCTTTCTTTCGGTGAAGCACGATTAGCTGATAACTGACTTGAGTTAGAGCGTGCTGATCTCTGTCTGTCCCTGGCTTCAAGGGACTCTGGCTTGACGTTTTCTTTCGGTGAAGCACGATTAGCTGATAACTGACTTGAGTGAGAGCGTGTTGGTGTCTGGCTGTCCCTGGCTTCAAGGGACTCTGGCCTGCAGACATTTATTTCTTCTTGTAGGTTTGTCATTAGATCTTTGATGTTGGTTACTGCACCAGACACTCGCTCACTTGTCTTATGTGATGGCTCGTTCTCCATCCAGAGAAAGACATGTTGCAAGAACTTTCTTACTGCGTCCTCTGTCATGACATACAGGACTTCAGGAGAAAGGCGGAACTGAGTGGTGGCGTCCTCCCTCCTGCGCTGAGAGATGACAGAGTCTGAGAGACTTTTTCCCTTTGGAAGTTGGGAAGCTCGTATGTCTTGCTATCCATCAAATGATCATACATTTTATCAGTTAGTTCCTTTGAAAACTTCTTGATCTCGCCACTGGACATGATGTTGTGCAGCCTTTTTTGGATGTGTATTGCAGGTTTCCCTGTGAGGTTTAATTCGTTACACAAGGTTTCAACATCATTTTTAATGGTCTCAAAATCTACTGGAGAAGACTTCTTTAATACATGGATCTTTGTTGTTTCGCTAGTCTGACTGCAAGCAGATTTGGACCTTGAGGATTTTGGAATAGCTCCTGGTGAAATGGCTCCAGCACAGCCATCCTTCTCTGAGTCTCCTTCGAGACTCACAATGTAGGTGGCGTCTTCTTTCGTAAACGCACTCTTCAGTTCTCCCACCATTTTGTCATGCTGTTTTTTGACAAAGTTGAAAAAGCCGTGTTTGTTAAATATTTGGTTGGTATTGGCGGTGTCTTTTTCATGTCCGGCTTGTGAGCTAAAAAAGTCTTTCACCTTGCTCACTGTTCTAGCTAGACTAGAAGGAGGTCTTGGTGAGGTTCTGTTGTCACTGCATCCAGCTACATCTTTGAAGTCAGGAGAATGCGGGTCATTAATTATATCATTGACAATTTCAGCTGCTGTCAACTGAGCCTCCGGGCTGGTGCTGAGAGGAATGGGATCATTGTTATCCTCTGTTTTGATGTCTGGTGCATCACTGGACCATTTGGTGAGAATGTCACTCACAGCTTTTGTCGCTGAGATGACAGAGATCTTGGATTTTACGCTCTGACACGATTCACACCTCTCTGGTTCTTCTGACTCTAAGATTTCTTTCGGAGAGTATACGCTAGTCGATGAGGAAGAGTCTTGGCTGTTTGGAATACAGCACATGAACTTTAAAAATTCCTTCAGACATGTGGTAGCGTGTAACACCATGCGACGAAGATTTGTTGAGCTGGACATGGCGCTAGAGACAAACACAGCAGGCTCTTCTGGCAAAACAGAACTCTTGGTGGCAACAGACGCAAGAGAGGTCACCTTCTGAGAAATCTCCATCTCCACCATGTCTGTCAGCTTTTCTGCACTTTCACATTTTTCCAATGGGACATGAAGAGCATCAGCAAAGCTTTCAATGAGGGTGTTTCCGAGTTGAACGTTGAAGTTTTCCAAGGCTGCACTTACATCAGCCTGAGAATCACTCATGCACATTTGTTCGTGAAGCATCGGTAGGACATTTTTCAGGACACTTGCAGAGTGTGTCTGTACGATTTCAGTGAACATATCAGCTAGCGTTGCCTCTGTTTCGAGGTCGCATGTCCCTGCAGCTAACAAGCTCCACTGTGTTGCAGAGATTCTGTCAAAATATTTGTTCACTATGGTGCGAGAATCCTCTGGGAGAAGGATGGTATCATCCAATGGGGATTTGGGTTTGGTCGTCTCCTCTTTTACAGGAGGTGGGATATAAAATGACACGGATAAACGTTTCCTACCTGACTTTTCAGTGCTTGACACCTGACTGTGATGAGGCACTGAAGGAGAGGGGCAAGAGGCTGGTGTAACCTCATAGGTTACCTCAGGAGGTACGACTTCTGAAGCCTCATTGAGCTTGCATCTGACCAAAACCAGACTATCAACATGGACCCTGACATTCAAGCCACCACAATCATCATCACTGATTGGAGACAGTGTGGCATCATTAGCTGATGGATGACTTGAACAAGAGGGTGCTGATGTCCAGCAGTCGCTGGGTTCAGGGGACTCAGGCCCAATGTTTCCTTCTTGTAAGGTTGTTGTGATAAGGTTTTCGATGTCGGTTAGCACACCAGACACTTCATCACTGTGACTTACATTATATGGCTGGTTTTCCAGCCAGAGAAACACCTGCTGCAAGAACTTTACTACTGCGTCCTCTGTCATGACATACATAACTTCAGGAGAAAAGTGGTGTTGAGTGCTATGTTCCCTCCTCCTGAGCTGAGAAATGACAGAATCTGAGAGACTTTTTCCAACTGGAACTGAGGGACGGTGATATGTCCTGCTATCCATCATATGATCATACATTTTATCAGTCAGTTCCTTTGCAAAGCTCCTTATCTTGCCACTGGACATGAGGTATTTCGGTATTTTGCTGGTGTCTGTTGAATGTTCCTTTGTCACGTTGAATTTATCACACAAGGTTTCGACCTCACTTTTAACGGTCTCAAAATCTAGTGGAGAAGAACTCGCTTTTCTCACACGTGTCAGTGATCTTTGGCTGGTCTGACTGCAAGCAGATTTGGGCCTTATGGATTCTGACCTCTGTTTGAGACTCACAAGGAAATTGGAGTCATTTGTTGTAAATAAGCTCTTCAACTCTGCCACTGTTTTTTCAAACTGTTTCTTGACAAACTTGGAAAACCTGACATTGGTGTTGTGTGCTTTAGGTGCGGCATGTGAGGCACAAAAGTCTTTCACCTTGTCCAGTATTAACCCTACATTAAAATGAGGTCCTGGTGAGGTACTCTTCTCACTGCATTCGGCTACATCGTCAGCGTCGGTATAATGAAGGTCATAAATTATATCATCGACAATTTCAGCCGCTAGATCGTCAGCGTCTAGAGAGGTGCTGGGAGACACCATAGCTTTGCCCGTCTCTGCTTTGATGTCCGATGTATCGGTGGACCATTTGGTGAGGATGTCACTCACAGCTTCAGTCATTGAGGTGACAGAGATTTTAGATTTTATGCTGTCACACGATTCAGGTCTCTGTATTTCTTCCATTTCTAGGATCTTTATTTTAGATGCAGAGTTATAAGATTTTACACTCTGAGATGATTGGCATCTTTCTGCGTACTGTCCTACAGATTCTGAGCTCTCGTGGAGGGAAAATTCTGTGCTTTTTGGCCGCCCGAACAGTGCCAGGCACTGAGAGTTCAGTTTACCTAAATATGTCTTCAGACATGTGGTAGCGTGAGCCACCATGTCTCGAAGAGCTGTTATACCAAACGTGGAGCCAGAGACAAAAATGGCAGGCTCTTCTGGCAAAACAGATTCCCTGGTGGCCAGAGACACAAGGGAACTCACCTTTTGTGAAATCTCGATCTCCACCAGTTCTGTCAGTTTTTCTGCACTCTCACATTTTTCCTGTGGGACATTAAGTGCATCAGCAAAACTATCAGCAATGGAGACTCCCAGTTGAGTTGAAACTAAAACATCATTTTTATCAGATGCACTGCCGGACATGCGTTCCTGAAATTTCGGTAGGACAATTCTCAGGACTTCCGCAGAGAGTGTTTGGACAATTTCAGTCAACATATCAGCCAATGTTGCCTCTGAGTCTGAGTCGCATATTCCTGCAGCTAACAAGCTCCACTGTGCTGCAGAGAGTCTCTCAAAATATTTGCTAACCATGGGTCGAAGATGTTCTGGTTCTATGACCATGGTGTTGTTCATCTCAACACCATGTTCATAAAACCTGAGCAGGAC
>JAJHUR010111196.1:1240-19487 GCA_027495735.1 Lutjanus campechanus | reverse complement strand
AACTGACATTTAAAAAATGTTATTCAGATTTAAATGGTGGATAAAAAATGTGAAGCATCTCCCAGTAGAGGAATGTGTGTGAAAATGTGTGACCTTTGGGGGAGGCAAAATGGGTTTGACACACAGTGTGAGATTTTATCTATTTTAGCTGAAATTCACCTGTGTTTCAAAATTGCAGATGATTCCAGCTTCAAAAACAGAATAATGATAAAAGATGACTCATAACTATAATACCGTCCACAGAGTGTTCCTCACTTTTATGACGGCCAGTTATGTTTCATAATTTTCAGATGGTGGATTCCTCATTTTGGACTGAAACTCCTCGCACGCAGGTTATGTGGCTAAAAATAAAGCTGCATATCTCCTCTCCATCCATCTTAACACAAAGTTGCAGGGAGGGAGGGGGTAAGGAAGAGACTTTGGGGAACAATTGAGACACAGGGCAAGTTAAAGAAGACAATGGGGCTATTTATGCTGCATCTTTAAAACAGGTGAGTCATCCCTGCTCTTATTCCCCAAAAGGACAAAGTAAAGAACAGGGCCAACGAGATTTAAAAGAGCTCCAGGGGAAGAATATAAAGCCTTTGTTATGAGACTTAACAGCTGCATGGGGAGATTATATTAAAGTACTAATTTAGAGACAGACAGAACAGGGGATGATACGTGTGTACAGTACATATACACACAGTCAGGTTTGGGGAGTAATGGATTACATGTAACAGGATTATGTAATTAGGATACAAAATAAAAGTGTATTGCATTCCAATTACATAATAAAGCATTTAGAGAAAATTGGGATGATCAGCTGGCCTACGATTTTGAAATACATTTCTAAATAAAGAACAATATAGTACCATGTGGTATGCACACACTACATTTACTAAACCTCACAACATCACTCTGATCTTCAGTGAAACCAGCTAATCTTACATTCAACTCATTGCCATGGCCTCTAGTGAACAGTACAATGCAGTCATCATCACATCTGATTTAAAGTAACATTTACAGCAATGACCAACCACTTTAGTACACAGAACAACCACTAATTTTAGCTACACAGACCAGCTATCGTTAGCTGTACAGACCAACTGCTAACATTGGCTGCACAGATGAACTAACGTTATCTACAAAGAAAAAACACTATCTATATCACGTATAATAAGGAAGGAATAACTGAACAAACATGAAATAAACTTCACAACAAATAGAAAACATTATCAGGCTAAACAAATTCACCATATTTAGTACTGAGGTAAGTAAGGAAGTAACCCTCCCAACCCTGGGCACATGTTAAAATGCTCACTCATCATAGTTTGTCATCCTGCTGTTATCCTTCATGCAATGTATCGACAGCGTGTGTAAAAGTAAAGCAAAGATAGAGCTTTCTAACTTCTGCTGCCAAGTCATTTTGACCAAAGAAGCCAAACTGAATCTCATGAAATCAGATGTTCATCTAGGAAACACTAACTGAGATATTTTTGAGTCTGGCAGTCAGATCCTGGACCAATTGGCCAATTATGAGAGTAATTTAAATGATAATGACAACCTGTATTACTCATATATTCAAAGTTCAACTTCCAAACTTTCTGAATAATTTCTTTTAAAAAGTATAACATTTTTTGAAAGCATGTTTATTGGTCTTCAGTTTTACAGGTAAGTACAATGCAAATAACAATTTATGTGATTCTAGCATTAATGAGAGGAAGTGGTATCAAAAAAGGCACCGTGTGCCGTTTGCTATAGTAACTTCAGTTGATACTACCACTGATGGTGGTAAGTAAGCTGTGTCCCAAATCTATACTACAAACTAATTCTATACAACACACACTACACGCTGATTGTATTGTTCTCGCAGTTGGCATAGAAAAATATCAACATACTTTATCATTTTATGCTGCTCAGCCTCCCTGGTTATGACAAGGTGCTGGAAAGGAGGCTCCAACCACTTATTGAATCTCAAAATCTGGAGGGACAATACGGGTTCCATCCTGGCTGTGGAACAGTGGCACAGCAGACCAGCTCCTCAACCTTGTAGGTTGCTTGGATCATGGGAGTTAAACCATCCTGTCTACATGAGTTTTGTGGACATGGAGGAGGCCTACGTGTCTTGGTGAGTATGAGGTACTGAAGCCATTGCTACAAGCCATCCACTTCATATATAACCAAAGTGAGAGGTCTTTCACGTCAAGTCAAACATGTTTTAAGTTAGTATTGGACTGCTCAAGGTTGCCCTTTGTCTCCTATCCTGTTTGTGATATTCAAGGACAGGAACTTGAGGTGCAGCCAGGCTGTGGAGACTGTCCAGTTTATGAATCTCAGAATTGTGTCCTTGCTTTTGGCGTGGTTCTACTTTCTGCCTCAGACCATGACCGTCAGCATGCACTAGGGTTTTTTGCAGTCAAGTGTGAAGCTTTCGGGACAAGAGTCAGCACCTTTGAGACCATCGTTCTCTGCTGGAAAACAGTGTATTGTTCCCTCCAGGTGCGGAGTGAGTTCAAGTATCCGGGGTCTTGTTCACAAGGAACGGGAAGTGGAGTGTGAGATCAGCAGGTGGCTTGGTGCAGTGTCAGCAGTAATGCAGGCATAGTACCGGACCATCATGGTGAGGAGAGAGCTGAGCCTGAAGGCAAAGCTCCTAATTTACCAGTTGGTCTACTTCCCAACCCTCAGCTATGGTCACAAGCTTTGGGTAGTGACCGAAAGAATGAGTTCATCGATGCAAGTGACCGAAAGGGAGGCTCAGCTTAAAAATAGAGTGAGGAGCTCACTGTTCCTTTATGTCAAAAGGAGCCAGTTGAGGTGGTTCAGGTTTGGATGATGATGGTTTTCAGGGCATGTCCCACTAAGAGATAAGCGGAAGTAAACTGGATGTATAGACAGCATGAAGTATGATGTGAGACATGGAGATCAATCTTTAAACTGGATGATGTAGTACTGATGACACTGTGTGGTGTGTATTTTTAACACTTCCCAGAGAAACCTTTTTAAGTCATTGTGGTCATTGTGGCACTATCTTCCTTTATGAATCATCCTCAACATAAGCTTTAGATCACTTCCCTGATTACACCAAAATGTGAAACTGGTCGTGACTCTTCTTCCTCTGCTGGTTCGATGACCTTCCATCAGCAGTCTGAACAGCAGGTTTTTTCTCTGTTTCTATTGCAGGCTAAAAGCTCTATTTTAGATCTATTTGAGGAAAAAACTCATGTTATCCTCTCTCCTCTTAGTCATACCCCCTCTTCCATAACAGTCCTCATTGACTTGTTCTAATAACCTCTTATCATGAAAGAGAATAGCGCTTTCTACCTCTCCTCTGAGCTCTTATTCCTCTTATTTCGTGTCTTGCTGGTGCAGGTCCTTGTCACGATCACTCAAAAGGTCAAAGCAATATGTGTCAGGTCAACATGTCTTTCTGACCCTTTCACTTTCTTGCTATTGGTTGCTTGTAGTGCTGAAGAAATGTAATTTGATTGTACTGTTGCCTTTGTTGTATGTGACCTCTGCTAAATATTTGAAATGCTCGACTACCAGGGCTCCTGCAGTCCTTATTTTTAGAGAAGAGAAGAAAAAAACGAATCTTTGGTTTAATAAAGGAGAAAGCAAGGACATAAGCTCTGCAGGAAAGTTTAATGGCGTATGTTTTCTGTTATATTCATAATGAAATAATTAAAACGTCAAGCCTGCATTTAGCAGACAGCCTTCAATTCTAATGCTCAGTCTTTTGAGCTCATTTCAATAAACCGCTTCCTTTCAAACCAGCTTCCATTTCAGCATCAACACCTTCTACAATCTGGAGCCAACAAACAGGTTATCAGTACGGCAAGTGTTGAGGGGAGTTAACCATTACAAATGCTGGTTTTATGCTTATTGACAATGATTTTATGGGTGAAATTGATTAGCAATTAGGGGGTCTGTTCATTAAAGTCGCTGTGGCTTTTCATAAAAGGAAGTCATGGCTTCAGGCCATTGGTAAGGCTGCCAGATCAATTTGAGCCACATTAAGAAGCAGTGCTAATGACTACATTGATGATTTGGGTTTAATGTTTAGATTGCAGGATGATTTATGCACACAAGTAGTGTCTGAAGTTCCTATAATCCAAAAATGTTTAGTTTAGTAGTTCTACTAGTTTTTCTAGTATAGTTCTTGATTTTACTTCCTGTCTTCGTCCTTTTCCCAACCTTTTTGATTACCATTTTCTTCCACCTCTGTCTGATTTGTTCTTTGTCTATTTATTCGTTGTTGTCCTTTTGTGTGATCTCCTGTGCTTTGGACCTTTATTGCATTTGTTTGGACTTTGGATTTGGGTTTTTTGTACTCTAGTTTGACCTGCTGGCATCACAAGTAAGTAAGTTTGGTGTGTCTTTACTAAAACTTATTTTGAAGTATTTCTGGCTCGGATGTCGGATGTAAATATGATTATAGAGTGTGGTCTAGACCTACTCTATATGTAAAGTGTCTTGAGACAACTTTGTTGTGAATTGGCGCTATATAAATAAAATTTGATTTGATTTGATTTGATTTGATTTGATTTGATTTGATTTGATCTGCATTTTTGGGTCCAGCATCTTGTTTCATTTCATGGGGGCAGAGAGGAGTGAGCATGTGACAGGGAACCAAGTGTGCTCTCCGTGGACCGGCCCTCGGTTTGCTGTATTTGCACTGGAACTACAGTAAACCTGTTTTTCATTGAACCCTGCTGGACTTTTCTGAAGATAGTTTGTGACATTTAGAAAAGTATGTTTTGGGGGACTTGAAGACTTTTGAACCATCTTAAGGTTTTGTCCAACAACAGTGTTTTACTTTCTGGTTCATGTTGTGCCACTGCCACACATGAGTGGAAGCGGCTTAAGGGTCAAGGGTGGCAAAAAGGCGTGAGGCATGAGTATAATTAATAAACAAAAATATGAAATATCATTAAAAAAATGCCAAAATACACTGGAGTGGTGTTTTAACCTTGACATCTGCTTATCTGACCACCAGCTTTACCCTAACATTAGTAATTCTAGGACTGGTCACTCTCAACTCGTATGCTTTCTCCATGTGTCTCAGGTAAAGATCAGGAACTGCTGCTGTGTGTCTGCAGGCTGGAGGAAGAATATTAACAACGAACCCGACTCTCTCTGCATGGTGCAAACAGAGTATGACTCATCCAAATGGAACTCCGCGGCGAGAGGTTCTGCAAACAGTTTGGAGCAAAGCACCCCTGAACAACTTCACTCCTTTGGGGTGAAAACACACATGGCAGCAGACTGCTCCTGTTCCCTTTGATTATTCCTCCGTGTCTCTCAGGGGCCCAAGGCAACAGATTTTCAAAGACACCACGTCTTCAGGTCCATGATCCTCTTTGATTGTTGCCGATCCAGGGTCTTAACCCGAACACTGATCCATTTCATTCCTATTCCCTGTGTGTCACTTTTGCTCCGCTCTTCTTTCATTTATAATTCCGCTCCAGTTTTCATCCAACTAATCAGGTCAGTGATTCCGATCCCTCACTTCCTAGACGTCTGTCCCTGAGACTCTCCCAGTTGGTCCAACAGAGCAGACGGGGTAGATGGGCTGAGTCAAGGGTAAGGTTGAGGATAATTTATTAAAATGGGAGGCAACAGAGCAGCGGTGACGCAAAACCACACACAAAACAGGGATAAAACATACTTAGACACACAGAGGCCACCTGCACTCCAAAATGGAGGTTTCCAAGTTGGCAGAGGCATGACAAAGCACTTTCAAGGTGAAACATTTGTTTAAATTATTTTTTATTTCATCAGGGAAGTGGGTTGTTGTTGTCTTTCTCCTTCATTGACTTTTGGAACAGGAGACAAAGAGACAGACAGAGTGAGAGAAAACGCCCTTGCACAGTCTGAGCATTAACTGTAAACCAATTAGTTCTGCAAGAGTTGGTGACGGACCAGATATGATTGGCTGTTTATGCCACACTTGTTTAAATCAATTATTCAATCAGGTCACATTTTGTCATTGGCACTAAACGTTCCTCTGGCAGGATCGTGGGCAGATTTTGACAAAGATGCAGGCATGAATGGAGTCGAGAACACACTCAGAGACAAATGTTTAAAATATTTACACTGTTGCAGAGGATCGGGAGTTTTTCTCCTTCGCTCTGTTACAAAGGGAACATCAGAGAAGAAAGGTCATGTTTCTGTCTCCAGAGTACAAAGATCAGATATTTAATGTTCAAACTGATTAACTTTATTGTTTTTTTGTAAATAAACACTCTCTCTGATTTTGATGCCTTCAACATGTTCCACAAGATTTTGGACAGGATCATGTTTACCACTCTGATACATCACCTTTTCTTTTAACAACACTCTGAAAGTGTTTGGGAACGAAGGACACTAACCGCTGAAGTTTTGAAAGTTGCGCCCAACAGTTTGTGCTTCATAATGCACCACACATTTTCAGTGGGAGACAGGTCTGGACTACAGGCAGGTCAGTCTAGTACCTGAACTCTTTTAACACATGCAGAACGTGTCTTGACATTGTCTTGCTGAAACAAACAGGGACGTCTCTGAAAAAGGCGTCTGGGTGGCAGCATACTGTATGTCGCTTCAAAACCTGTATGTACCTTTCAGCATTAATGGAGCCTTCACAGATGTGACAGTTACCCATGATGCCATGGGCACTAACACACCCTCATACCATCACAGGTGCTGCTTTTGAAGTTAGCGCTGGTAACAATCTGGATGGTCCTTTTCCTCTTTAGTCTGGAGGACACGACGTCCATGATTTCTGAAAACAATCTGAAATGTGGACTCATCAGACCACAGCACACTTTAACTTTTGTGTCAATCCATCTCAGATGAGCTCAGAGACGTCTGCAGTGTTTCTGGATGTTCTTGATATACGTCTTTCTCTTTTCGTGGTACAGTCTTAGCTTTCATTTGTACATGTAGATGCAATAACAAACTGTGTTTACTGACAATGATTTTCATAGTGTTCACAAGTCCATGTACAGTAGTACCCTTTATACAATTATGTGGAATTTTAAAGTAGTTTTCAATGCTGAGATTGAAAAAAATGAAAGAAAAAAAAAGCCTTTAAATTTTACACTTATCTGACTGGATTTTTTAAAACATCAACACTGTCTGTGTCCTGTGTTTAACCGATTCATCCAGCAACCTCCTCGGGGCTAGAGTGAATATTTATTCTGCCTATCGGGAGACAATCTGAAAGTGATGGTTCAAAAAACTGCCTTCATTGTTAACAAGTGATCTCCCGTCTGCCATGATGGCTACTTCAATTCGTTCAGAGAGCACTGAAGGAGTTTTATCTCTGACAGTGAAAGTATTTCCCAACATAAATTTATATTATTTTGGTTCAGTGAGTTTTTCTGCAGTGCAGTGCTCCCTGTTCCAGTTCTTGTGGGATTCCCTTGATTTTCCAATATTCTGATAAGCTTTATCACTCACTGAGTTTTTCCACACTCGAGCACAGACAAAGGAGAAACTCAGTCATGTGTGTAACCTGTGAATCCTGAAAGGGGAAGAATATCAAATGAATCAGCAGAGCAAACACTGCTGAGTTCTGTTTTCAATCAGATATTTCATTTCTTATACAGCTCTAACCTGTGATGTGTTCAGGGACACTCCTGGCTGTTCTCTCTGAGGTAGGAAGGAGCCCCAAAGATATTTGTTACAACTCTAAACACAGTCAGAATATAGCTTACAGTGACATAATCAGCCGGTGCGATACAGAGGAACATCTTCAACATCATCTGATTTTAGTTTATTTGCTGAACTGCCCCCCTGGCTCCTTATCATGTAGAACATGACAGCTAAAAATCTGTATTCATGTGACCACAAATCAGCAATCTGGAGAAATGACACTTTAATAGAACAAAACATGACTTATCTGCTGAATGCTGACAATGACATGACAGGCACATAAACTACCTACTGCTGGAGTCTGAAGGTTTCTACTTAATGTTTGCTGTGTGTCTTGGCTCTGTGCTCCAACAACAGTTGAGCAAGCTTGGTAGGCCTGCCTCGGTCACCTTCCTCCTGTCTTGTTTCCTCTGGCTAGACATGCTCTGTGCTTGGGTTGTCTCTGTTTAAAAATAACCAAATTTTTAAACACTAAATAGCTAATTAATGATCGATGTATATTACCTAGCTAGTTATGTAGCATTTTGCTAGCATTAGATATTAATGTGACTAGCTCACTTAAGGATTCATGTAGATTAGCTAGCTAGTTGCTGTTTTGCTAATATTAGCTGACTTAAAATATGACAGAAAGGAGAAGGTCAACTGAGGACACAGGCTTCGCCAACTGGTATTAGAACACAGAGAAAAAGGGGCGGGACTTAGGAAGGATCAATCGGGGCCAGAAATGATGACAAAAGTAAACCGCTAATTCCACTTGCAATAAACTGAAGAACTTAATTTCGTCATATTTTAGACAGGAAAAGTAGGCCGTTAAAAGTTTTCCACCATTACAGTAATAGTAGGTCACAGCCGGGATCCTTTGAAAGATCATATTTCTTAAAGAGTGACTTAAATGTGTGTACTTTGAAAGGTATTGCAGGCTTCAAAAAGTTCCTCACTTCATGTAATACACATTTGAGATGTCAGAAATAGGAAAGTTATTGAAAACAGACATTTGCATTTCAAAGACTTTGTTACCTGCATTTTGGTAACTTTTAAATAATGAAAATATTAAAACACTGCAACAGCCTTTTTTGTTGAATACTTTGAATTTCAGTTTTAGTCCTCAGGAAATAATAGAGAAACTTCATACAGGCTATAAGAGTAAATCACTAACAGGGACCATTTTACTGCAGAATGACTACTTTTACTTTTGACATTTTTAAGTAAAGTACAATACAATAGCTATAAGATGTAACTTGTTAGCTAGCACTTGATGTTCATTAGCTAGCTAGTTAGCATTTTTGCAAACTTAAAATATAACAAAAACAAACAAATAATATATAACAAAAAACCCAAAACATTATGGAAAGCCCAATTTCTGAAACCCTTTCAAAGCTTAAAAGTCTTTTCCCCCCTAAATTCCTGAAAAGCAAACATTCTGGAGGTCTTCATCATAAAGCCTGTGTGTGTGTGTGTGTGTGTGTGTGTGTGTGTGTGTGTGTGTGTATTTCTATGCGTGCTTCTTCCAGGAAAACCCTTCTGAAGACCCCATTGTGTTGGTGAGAACCTTTGAATTAAATGAACTAATTTGACGAGTGTTCTCTCATTACTGCCTCAGATTCCCTGCTGTGGTTACTTATTACCCACAGAGGCACACACAAATGCGCATGCAGGCTCAGAGAAATATTTGCATTTTCACACACACTTTCACACACTCTCCCAGCGCTCATGCCACTCACTTTACCCACCTGGCATTGCTTTGTAACAGATGGGTGGCGTCTCTGAATGCCAGAATAAAACATGACAGCCAATATCCCGCCATGTGCACGCTCTCACAGATCCATTCACTTCTTCCGGCGCTCGTTCACTGTGACATCCACTCACTCACTCACTCACCATGTGTGTGATTTGCCAGTTGTCAATTTACTATTTTGTGCTATTTCACTTTTCCAGGGATTCGAGTCAAGTTTTTGGTGTGTGTGCGACCACAAAAACCAAACAAACAGTGCAGGAGGGACACATTTGCAAAAGTCCTGATTCTGTTTCCAGGAGGAACAAGTCATTAACACACAAGTGCTGCATGTAAAAAGCCACTGTTGCAATTAGTAACTACATAAAACACAGCATGCTGTGATCATGATGTTGAAGCAAAACAGAAAATTTACAGTTAATCTATAACAACATCGTGAGTTACAAACTATGGCAACAACAAGCATGTCCCAGCTGCGTTCATCACTTTCTAGCATCCCCTGGCAGGAAACAGTGTTAATTGTTGTCTGTGCTACTTGCAGCTTTTTTGTGTTGGGTTGTGTTTTCTCACTTTGGAGCATTTTTTTTTTCTAAATGCTGCTCATCTGTTTTCAAATGGGTGAAGTCGTTTTCTTGATTTATTTGTTTATTTTTTTCTTTTGACACGTGTTTTCTTCAGATGAAGTACAGCTCTGTGTGTTTCGTGTCCCAGCTGCATGTGACGGGCGTAAACGCAACCTGAAGCGTTTATTTAGACTTCAAATCTATATTTTCGACAGCATGCAAACGTGAGCCTGTTGCCCAATTAAAAGGCACCGAAAACGTATTTTGACCACATTTTGTAACCGAGGTGGAGCAGAGTGTGCTTCAAATCCACAGATCAGCTCACTCTGCTCAAGTTTAATCCCACAGACTCTCCCTTCACTTTACCCAGCAGCTGGGAAACAAGACACAGGGACTTCTTGAACTTTTTGCAGTGTTTTTGTGGGTAAACCGTACATTTACTGCCACTAGACATCTTCATTGCTAAACTTTAATCCTTGGATTGCCAACACCTGTCTGGACTGAGTGCAGCTACCAGCTCTCTTTTTTCCTTTCTCTCTTTTGCTCATCTGTAACCCACTGTTCACACTCGCGCACACAATGCTGCTGTGCCAGAATGATATACATTGTGTTGATGGAAAAATAGGTGAGGAATATTCACACATACTGAAGGCAAACTGCACACTGCATAAAAAGTTTGGCTCCTCATTTGCTGCTGGATGCTTTGGAATGCACAGACAATATGGAGCCTGCATAGATAGATGCTTCAGTGTGGCGTGAACAAGGTCATTACATGAGCGTGATGCTGATGGGATGTTTGCAGTCTGCAGACAAGGGGTCATGGCCAACGTATTAGTATGAACAAATAAGTAAAAGTTCAATGTCTTCAAGCAATCTACTGCAAAAACAGATCAAAGTTGTCATATAGTACACAGATTTAACACATGATAAGAGACTGCTGACCATCAGAAGAGGACATCAGTCTCAACATTTTCATGAGTGTGTTGTTTAGTGTTTAAAGGCCTGTGTCCACATGTGTCTTTTTTCAGTTGTTCCCATTGAGGACAAATAATCTTTGGCAGCATGCAGCCACCAAGAGAAAAGGTGCTTTGCCCAGTGTCCTTTTTTAGAGTGCTCAACCTTTTTTTTGTGGCTGCTCTGAGTGCTTCTAATTGCGAATCTCTGAACTTTTCAGAAAGATGCTTGTGTCGTCATGGTCACTTTTTTTGGGGGGGGGACCCATCACCCTGGTAAAGACAAAAAACAACAGAATAGGTCATTTATTTCCAAAGTTTTGTGTGCTATTTTTAACGTTTTATCCGTGGTCACCATTCACTGCCATTGTACTAGATGAGGCTACTACCCTGTTTCTCCTAAAACTCCAGGATTGTTTGGTGAACTGAAGATCTTCACTTATCATCACATCAGCATAGTGGTGAGTATATACAAAATGGCTTATTCTCAAAAAATGGAATATCACTTTAAAGCCATTCAAGACACCTTAGAGCAGGTAGCAAAACCCTGCTTGGGCTAAAGCCAAGCCTCCACATGTGCAAGCTAACTATTATAGTTTGCTTGCATACAATGACTTTTTTAGTTCCCAACAGTAAAATAACTTTGGCCCTTAATTGATTTCTGCTGTAAAAGAAAAAAAACCCTTATCTTCTAATTGTTGTAGATATAAAGACAAAATCAATCATGTCCCAGACATGCAGAATTCACAGCTGTAATTCTCCCCAGCAGCATTTAGAGTTAATTATAAATCCCTCATTATTTCCCACAGACACACCATCCAGCCATCTATTGATTTCAGTCAAACTACGTGATTGAACTTTGCTTCACAGAACATTGCTTTGATAAAGACGACCTCCCTCACTATCAGCCAAGTCTTCAATCACACAATTATTTAACCACAAAGCTTTCATGATTACTTTATTGATCATTTTTATAGTGGCCATTTAATATATATATATTTATATATATTTATATATTTAATTCATATCTGTCTTGTTAAAATTTGATGAATGTCCCTTGTGTCCAAAATCTCGATTCAGACCTGTTCTCACTTGTTCTGCCTGATTATACCTCTGCCAAGGTTGAAATACACTCTTAGAAATACAGTGCTAACAAGAACCATATGGTATTCTGCAGCTTGTCCCATAGGAGTACCCTTTTTGATTTCTGGTAGAACCTTTTATAAAGGTTACATTTGGAGCCCTCTCAAATAGTTCTACCAAGAACCCAACATATAGGGGCTATACCTTGAACCATCTGTGAAAGGTTTCACCCAGAGCCCTTGATGAGAGGTTCTACACAGAACCTTTCTACAACCTAATGTCTCTATCCAGAACCCTCTCTGGGGGGGGGGGGGTTATCTGGAACCAACCCAGCAGCTTCTACCAAGAACCATTTTATATGGCAGTGGTTTTATCTAGAACATACTCAGATGGTTCTACTGAGAACCCTTTTATATTCCAAGAGCTTTACCTACAACTCACTTAAGTTCTACTGAGAAGCCATTTATATTAATTTTGGATTCCCCCAAAGAGGTTCTGAGAACCACTTTTATATGGCATTGGTTTTCTAGAGCCCACTCAGATGGTTCTACTGAAAACCCACAGGTTTTTATCTAGAACCCACCAGGGAGGTCCTATTAAAAGCCATTTTGTGCCCCAGCGGTTTTATCTAGAACCCACTCAAAGGGTTCTTCAGGGATTTCAACAAAAAAGGGTCCTTATGAAGTAAATGGTTCTGGGTTGAATCTCAGTCCCTCAAGAGGAACCTTTTTGGAACCCTCATTTATAAGAGTGTAGGGCCGAGGGCAGAAGTTGCACAGATGTGAAAACATAAAACAACACTTGACACACATGAACAATAACAGATAAAGTTCTTGAGAGAAAGATAATCAATACTATCAATTAAGGTACAAATTATCATTGAAATTGTTTTCCTATATAGAGGAAGATAAAATAGAGGATCAGCACTATATTTTCTGTTATCAGATCTTCAAAGAGCCTGTTTTGTCCAACAAACCACCATAAATCCAAAGATTATTTAATTTATGAATGCATAAAACAAAGAAAAGACCTAATTCGTCACATTTGAGAGGTCAAAGCCAGTTAATATTTTGCATTTTCACTTGACAAATAAACACAACATTAAATACTTTTTGATAATTGTGACGAATTGATTAATCAGCTGGTTTCAGCACTAATCTCGCCACACCACACAGCAGTCCAATTAAAGACTGTTTTTGTAAAACACCCACAGCAGAATCAATACCAGCAGTATCTGTACATGTTAGATGCATGACTTTCTGCATGCCTCTGGCTGTTGTTGCCACATTTGTTGATCCACTACAGCTGTTTCCACCTCTGCCACCTTATTCAAGCCAGAACATCGAGGATTTAATAAGAAGCACAACCAAAACAAACAGCAGACGTATTGACTTGTTATTGTAGGAAAATCACAGGTGTGACTAATAACGTCAATGATGGCTCCACCGCTGTATTCAAATGTTCTAAAGGCCTGGACACACCTGGATTAAAACTGCAACATTTCACAGTGAAATCAATTAATTCCAATAGAGTCCACATGATCAGAGGGGTTGTATGAGGTACTTATCAGCACCAGCACAGAAGCTAAGCAATGACCTGATGTGGACAGGGTCAACAACAAAAGGTGTTTTAGCCACTTACAAGAAAGTCCACCTAAAAAAGTCACCATCAATTTAGGTGCACACGCTTTATTTTGCCATCAGACAGCCTTTTCTGATGGGAAACCACTGTTGTATAAGCCAAATATCACACTCTACAAACCAACTAAACTCTTCGTCTTTACATCTTTGATTTATCCTCATAGCTCACCAGAGTTGTTGGTCTACCACTACCTCGATCTGTTAGTTTGTTTGTGTTATTAAATCTGAAGTAGCTTTTTAAAGCACCCAAGTCACACAATAACACAAACAAGCTAAACAATAATGGCAGTGATAGATCAGAAACTCTCGTGATCTGAGAGCTTAATTAAGTGATTTTAGTGAAAATAATCAAAATATAGATTAAAGACCATTCAAACAAGATCAAAAAAACAATTTTCTCCTGCCATTGACTACAATTCATATTTTTTCAGTTAGGTCTCATGCCAATACCAATGAGTACCGTTAAAGTACTGTATCGATCAATAGTAAGTAAGATCAATAGGAGTATTGATAAAATCTTAACAATACCCATCCCTAGTTCCATCAGAAAGTCCAGCATCCAGTAACACGTCACTGTGTTCAGGCCCAGATCCACCGTTGTGCAAGTTCACACTTTAAAAGGGCTAACTCAAAGTTCAGCTTTCACAGATTAAAATAAAGTAGTTCACATGCATTTCTCTGTTTTTGTTGTTGTTGTTGTTGTTGTTGTTGTTGTTGTTTTAATTTAAATAGAACCTTCTCCTACCAGGGACGCTGGAGTCTTTACCACAAGTCTCAGGATTACTCATATCTGTAGTTATTAATAACAACTCACAACAATTCGGGAACGTTTTACGCTCACTACAGAAAATTTAAACACCAACATGCTGTTGGAATTTCCATTTGGGAACTTGAAATTCTGATTTTCCAGTGCAAAGTGAACGCCCCATAATGCATGAGAACTGCAGGGCGATGAAGAGGGAGATGAGACAGAGGAGAAGAGCGAATATAACATCGATGTATCAGTCTGTTTTTCACTGTAACACAATCTCCAGTCTTCAGTGTAATTCATACACTTCATGCTACATGATCAACTTAAGTTTTTATATCACACTGTCCATATTTGCACGCTCTGTCTCGCTCTCTCTCTCTCTCTCTCTCTGCTGCGATCACACTTTGTTTTGATCAGCTGACGATGTGAGTGCCGTTATCTTGTTCATGTTTATCTTCATTGATTGCAAACTGATCCGTTCAGTTCACCGTTCACCAAACATATGAGAACATTCAATGAACACCGTTCTTTTACCACGTTCGCACACAACACTACCCAGATCCTTTAACTTACTGAAGAGCCTTGAGGGCACTATGGTGTTGAAGGCTGAGCTGTCGTCCACAAACAGCATCATCACCTCTGTGTCCCTTCCTTATAGGTGGGAGAGAGCGATGTGTAGGACGTGGACGATAGAGCAGGGTGCCACATCATGATTGACAGCTGAGTCCTGCTCCTGATTGAGTCGGACGGCTGTGCGGACAGGACCTCGCTACCACGGCTCCAGACTCTGGCTCCAAATGATATCACACACGCAAGATGGCAGCGCTCGTATCCGGGATAATTTGGCTTCAAATTATGTGCAGCGGGAGGAAGTGGAGACGTGTCGTCCATCTTTGTTTACTTTTCTGTACACACCCAAACATCTTGGTGAGACTATAAATGAGCTGTTTGTGAAATTCTGTAATCACACACCGAAGAAACGGACCCATGAACGCCTCTACACCTCCTCTCTACACGCACGCGCACACACTCATGAGTGCACACCGAGTCTGACAACAGCTGTGGGTTATTAAGAGATAAGCAGATCAAGGGTCAAAAACCACCACTGACTTTGACACAACACACACACACACACACACACACACACACACCTACACACACACAGCCTTGCAAACAGTGCTGTACTCTCCCAGGTCGACTAAGGAGGTCAGAAGAGGACCTGCCTCACAGAACTGGTGTGTTTGTGTGTTTGAATAAGTTTTGCATAATGTCCGCTGGGGGAGTACAGTCATTTTTGTGCCGCACAGGTGTGTGCATGTGTGCGTGTGTGTGTGTTGCTGTGAATTTATGTAAGACACGAGGGTTTTCTCAATTTTTCATTCTAGTGTGTGTGTGTGTACGTGTGTATGTGTGTGTGTGTGTGGTGTTTGCATAATGTTGCATAATGAGCGACTAAGTGTGTGTGTATGTCTCAGTGATTTTTCATTCCTCCTGGTGTTTTTTCTAACATTCAGGTGTTGTGTGTGTGTGCGTGCATGCATGTGTGTGTGTGTTATTTAAAGCAGGGATTATAGGACCACCAGAGACTCAACACCTGATTAATGCAGCGAGATGGATTGAAAAGTGGATTTGAGCCAATGGATTTCAACACACACACACACACACACACACACCAATCAGCTCATAACAACACATGACACGCTGCAGAAAATTGCTATTAAATACAAACACAAAAATAACACCCTTATGCAACACTCTCACACTCACACACACAGAGAAGCTGCTGTGAAAGCATCCAGCTGTGATGTCTGTCTGTATTGACACTTGACAGACAAAAAGAGACAGTTTGAGTGACAAATAAGGAGACGAAAACATCAAGGCAGGAAGTAAAATAAGAGTAAAACACACAACAAAATATAACAACATCGAATCAGTGAGGCAGTCAGTCAACAGTAGCAACAAACAGTTCTGAGGAGATGGGAATAAGTTTGCATTCTGACTTTTCTTTTCTTTTTTTTTTTTGGATGTAGCTGCAGCACTGGAGCAAGTTTCTAAAGACTGTTTGTGGAGTTTGTTCTGAATCCTCAGTCCTCTCCTACAGAGCGATGCATGTGTTGTCAACTCTTGTCAAATCAGAAAGAATGTCAGAGACACAAATAAACTCGGCTGCATGACGGCTTGAAAAGATGACAGTTGAGGGGGAATAATAAAGGCATGTCTGCACTGTTGAAAGGCCAAAAGCTGCTTCCACCAAACCAGAGGAAGGTGCTAGCTGCAAAGTCAAGGGGATGGGTTTTGTTTCAACACTGAGGGGGACACATATTACACAGGGGTCCTCCCATAGGAAGCATCAAACACTTCATTTCCTGCGTTCTGGTCATCTCTTATGCGCCATTTTATGACTCTGTAGTGGGCATGTTTTTTATTTATGTAAAGGTGTATGTAGTCCCAACTTTATAACATAACTTAGTCCCATCCCCCCTGAAATCTTTACCTAAAATCAGCTAACTGTGACTTTTATCAATTCAAATTAGCAGAATACAGCAGAAATGGAATATAAGTATAGTTTAAGTATGTTCTCATTAGTGTATATTTCATGATAGCATACGTCTGGTCAAAAACATCAAAACAAAACACATCTGTTTGCAAAACACTAACTAACTTTATGTAGATCAGCATGCTGGTTACCGAGGGTTTTCAGCTTTCTCTCAAGACACATAGGGCAATTCCAGAAAAGTTGGGATTCTGTATAAAACATGAATAAAAACAGAATGTAATGAACAAAGACAAGATGACAAGTGTCAAAGACAAGATATTTAATGTTCAGACTTTATGCTTTTGTCAATATACACTCATTCTGAATGTCACGCCTACAACACATTATAAAAAAGTTCACAAGGACGGATGAGCTGAGGCTCACCACTTTCTAGAAAAAAAAAGGAAGGGTGGGGCAAAACATTTCTCAATGAGCAATTTCAAGGAATTTAGGGATTTCGCCATAGCCACCACAGCAATAACTTCAAAAGCCAGTATCCGTTATGGTATAGGGGTGTGTTAGTGCCAATGGCATTATGGGTAACTATCACATCTGTGAAGGCTCCATTAATGCTGAAAGGATACATACAGGTTTTGCAGCAATATGCTGCCATCCAGAAGACGTCTTTTTCAGAGACGTCCCTGTTTATTTAAACAAGATGATGTCAAGACACATTCTGCAGGTGTTACAACAGTGTGGCTTCATAGTAAAAGAGTTCAGGTACTAGACTGACCTGCCTGCAGTCCAGACCTGTCTCCCATTGAAAATGTGTGGTGAATTAATAACTCATTTACCAAGCAAGAATGAGAAAGAATTTCACTTTCAAAAACTTCAACATTAGTGTCCTCAGCTCCCAAACACCTACTGAGTGTTGTTAAAAGAAAAGATGATGTAACACGGTGGTAAACATGCTCCTGTCACAACTTTTTGGGATGTGTTCCAGGCATCAAATTCAGAATGAGTGTTTATTTCTAAAAATAAACAAAAAAGTTAGTCAGTTTGATCATTAAATGTCTGGTCTTTGTACTGTATTCAACTGAACACAGGTTGAAAAGGATTTGCACATCACTGTTTTTATCCATGTTCTACACAACATCTCCACTTTTCTGGATTTGAGGTTGCATAACAGTTTTCACAAACGCAGCGGTGCTCTTCAACACCTGTAAACAGACTTTGATGTGTAAAATTTAAAGGGTCTCCCGCAGGCTTGAAAGGTGTCTCCAAGTTTGTAGCACACCGTGTTTGCGGAGGACATCAGTTTGTGTTTGATCTTGGATTCACAGCAGAGATCCACATCATCCAGATGTCAATAAAAATGACCAACAAAGACAGAGACTACAGAATTTCCCCCCAAAACAAACGTACATAC
>JAJHUR010111189.1:0-11247 GCA_027495735.1 Lutjanus campechanus | reverse complement strand
TGGAGTATCACTTTAACAATTATGTAGTTGTAGTATATCAGCATTTTACGTTATCACTTTTCACATTATAACAAGATAAATAGTATATTGTTATAACATGAAAGGTGTCTTGTTATATCTTTATAAGTTTGTATGTCAAAGTAACATGTAAATATCTTATCATACTTAAAACTTGAAAAAGATTTTATATGTGAAAAACATCTTTTTATAACAAAAAACTTACTCTGTTAGAAATAAAAGTCTTGCATTCAAATTTTACTCAAGTAAAAGTACATAAGTATTAGCATCAAAACATATTAAAATATCAAACGTCAAGGTAGAGTTTAATACTGTTGAATATAGCTTAATCCATAATTATCCACTATGATATATTATTTGATTTATGGTGTGTCTTGTATTATAAATCTGATTAACTAGTAACAACAGCTATCAAATAAATGCAGTGGAGTAGAACTATAAAGTAGCATAACATGGAAATACTCAAGTAAAATACAAATACCTCAAAATCTTACTTAAGTATAGTACTTGAATAAATGTATGTAAAGGTATAATCAGTAAGATTTGTCCAGGCTGTTCATTAATGCACCAGAAAGATTCACAAGGATGTCAAATACTGATATATTGGGTTGGTAAAGTGCTGCGTGCACAGCAAAATAATGAGAACACACAGAAATACAGACAGAAGGTCTCTGCAGATACGGACACAAAACACGCAATGTCACACATCACAACTATAGATGATGTGATACTGCTATAGACCAACATAATTGTGATAATATAATAATAATATAATATCTATACCGCATATAGATATAAACTCAGTATATAGTTCTGTTTATATGAATATATCTGTATAATTTTAAAGTCAGTTTGACTTTGAACATTTGGAACAACACGGCACATCTCTTTTTGACTGTACAAGCTACATTTTGAAAAAGACACAATATAACAAGTGTTTATTACAAGTGTTATTACAATGTTTTAAGCCTGAGATGAAGTAAAATACGGCCACTGTTAATTCGCTGTAGAAATGTTGCATTATAAAGTCTGGTGGTTGATTCCTCCACTGTGTCAGGCTTGCTGCAGCCTCCTGCTCTCATGTCCACTCCTCAATCAATAACAGGCTTCATCCTCTCATCCAGGCCTCTGACTGACTCTCCTCCTCTGATTCAACGTCTGTGCCTTTTTTCTTCCTTCCTCCTCCAGCTGGACAGCGGTCGATCTTTGTACACCTGCCCCACAGCGCTGGGCACTCACTGGTGTAAGATCTGGTCAGAGCGCTGTGTTTGTTGAGTTTGTTGTAGCATCAAAATATACTTTAAGTGCTAAAAGTAGAGTAGAGCTGGGGTTGCATTATTAATCTGAATCTGCAAAGTAACGAGTATTAAATAAATGTAGTGGAGTATAAATGGTGGCTTCTAAAATGTACAATACTTCAGTAAATGTACCAGGATTTATATACAGTTTCTATAAGGAAACAAAGCTGTAAACATGTCAAATGTCTGGTTTACAAACATTTTAAATAGGGCCAGATGGATATTGAATTTTTGGGGCTGATACTGATAAAGATAAGAATTCTGATAATGATCCCTCAAATGTGGTTACACATGTGGTCAAACATTTGTGATAAACATATGTGATGGAGGCAGGATATTTTACAGTTTAAAAATAAACTTTGTTGTCCAGAATGACATCAGGTCACTGAAACAGTAAAGTTTCACCAGCATTTTTTTTTTATATTTGAAAAGCTGCTACAATGAACTTTCCTATTTTGTTGATTTTAGAGCCCCCTGTGGACAAAAGCGATAGTGTTTCCACCACTGTAACCACAACATTAAATGTCAAAAAGAAAATGATTGAAATAAAAATCTCTGCCTGCTTCATTTAACGGGCTAATATACTATTGTAAACACAGGCTCATTTATTCTGATTTCACAGATAATTAACTGGGAGGCATCAAGAATAAGAATAGAAACAAACCATCTTCTCACAGATAGTGATGATTTGTTTATGTAGGTCATGTAGAAGCATCATTATTAAACTGAAACGGTTTCATAGCCAGTTAAAAACTCATTGTAGTAGATTTAATAAAAAAGAACCAATTATACATGAAAGTCTATTTGGCGATGCTGATATAGGCCGTTATATCTGCAATTGGCCAATACCAGTGGAAAATATCAGTGGACCAATACATCTGTCTGGTTCTAATTGTGAAAGTCAGTCTTTGATGAAAATTATGAAAAAGTCATAATTTGAAATGACACAGTGCGCCACTTCTAGGCGACATATTTTGAAATTGACAAAATATCACAAGTCTTTATTACAGTATTATGGCAGTGATTTGAAACGCTATGAAGTGAAATAGAGTCACTGTTAAAGCCATAAATAAAAGTTCTGCTTTATAGACCATATAAATTCTGGACTTTTGGGGCCGACACTTACAACAACATTGATAACCATATTGGGGAGTAAAAAAAATTCTGATTTAGATATATAAAATGTGCTTATCAATCACTTGTGACTAAGATATATAATGGAGGCAGGATATTTTACAGTTTAAGAAAAAACTTGACATCAGGTCACTGAAACAGTAAACTTGTATGTGTATTAGTAAAATTAATAATAATAGTAAATTAATAATAAAAACAAATTTTTACACAATTTTAAACAAAACTAAACTAAACTATACTGATACTGATATAGACCGATACAGCTGTGATAGGCCAATATCAGCCGACCCAAACATCTGTCTGGCTCTAATTCTAAAGTTAATTTGTAGTAAAGTTTGTTGTAGGCAAACAGAACTGAAGAAGCTTCTTGGATGAGAGGCGAAACGTCTTCAAGAACTCTATCAAGTCCAGTTGCCTACGACAAACTTTGCTATGAATACCAGGGATGACTGGGAACCTTCACAGACAAAGTTAATATATCTTTGATGAAATTTACGAAAAAGTCATAATTTGAAGGGACGCAATATGTTTTTTTTTGGACTACACAGGTTATATTTACAAAAAGACCAGTCTTTATTGCAGTGTTATAACAGTGATGAAAGAGAAAAATGTAAAGTAAAATAAGGTCAGTGTTAATTCGCTGTACAAATGTTGAACTGAGGATCATTATAAAGTCTGGTAGTTGGTTCCTCCACTGTTTCAGGCCTGTTGCAGCCTCCTGCTCTCATGTCCACTCCTCAATCAATAACAGGCTTCATCCTCTCATCCAGGCCTCTGACCGACTCTCCTCCTCTTGATTGAGCGTTTGTGCCTTTATTCCTCCTCCCTCCTCCTCCTCCAGCGGGACTGCGGTGTCAGGACCGAGCCGGGCCGTGCTTGGGCGGTGTGTTTGCCGAGCACAGAAGTGAAGCTTGAAGCCGAGGCCCGCCATTTCCCCTCCTCACTCTGCTCAGTGGTCTTTTTTCTTTTCATAGCGCCGAGCAGCGGCGGCGGCAGCGGCAGGAGGAGGAGGAGGAGGAGGAGGAGGAGGCAGGCAGGAGGAGAGACGCAGGGATCCGGTGTGCCACATCGGGATGAGAGCAGACAGAGACCCGGGTCGGATGAGTCAGCTAGAGGAGCCTGAAATCTCGGCGTCCGTGAAATCCCTCTGAGTGAAAGCGGACGGAGGAAGAAACAATCTAACATTTCTCTTTTGATTGTTGTTGTTGACAGATTATTCCGCTTCTTGTCTTTATTCCACCGCCCTCCCCTGGTCCTGCTCTGCCATAGCCTAGTTTTGATTTTATTTCCACCAACAAGGTGGGGAAATAAGGGGGGGTCCATTTCTGCAAGGTTGTGGAGGAGGAGGAGGTTTTTTTTTATTTATTTCTTTGTAAAGCCCGAAACTCGAAGACAAAACCTTGACGACGAGGCTTGAATCATTTTTTAAAGTGTTGTTTTTGTTGCATTGAATGAGCGAAGATGTCGGGGCAGAGCATTACGGACCGGATAACTGCAGCCCAGCACAGTGTAACGGGATCCGCCGTGTCCAAAACAGTATGCAAGGCCACCACTCACGAAGTCATGGGTCCCAAAAAGAAACACTTGGATTGTGAGTATCCGTTTTTCTTTAATTTAGAAACAGTGTTTCAAGTTAAATCACCGCTGCGAATCACAGCTATGGCGATGGAGGAGCTACATTACCAGGCCTCAAAGCCTTCAGGATAGCCGCTATATGCTACTGCTGCTTCATGTCAGGGGAGATTATATTGTTTTAACATCGAGGACAGGCCTTGTTGACACAGTATTAGACATATTTAAGAGGGTTTTGATAACGCAGCAGGCTCTATTAACGTCTACAAGTTATTTTCTTGTCATTTTTTTGGTATTAGTTGCTGTCAGATTAGCTTGTCTAGCTGTCTGGTTTTGTCTTTCTCATATTAAGCCATTCATTTACAGCTTGAATGTTTAGCTCACAAAGCAGCACAGTAACATAAATAGTTATTTGACTTGTATCTAATAGGAAAGCCTTTAAAAATCAGTGTTAGCATGTACAGGGGCCCCTGCATTCACTCACAGGCCCTGACTGAATTAACATTTACAGGAATGCTTGTTTCATCTCCCATCTTGGTGCACCTGCAGCAGGACAAGTGTCTGTTCAGCTACATGCTGGGCTGGGCAATTTATCAATATTATATCGATACCGTGAATTGAGACTAGATATCTTCTTAGATTTGGGATATTGTTATATTTAAATATGTATGTTAATATGTGCTATATTTAAAGGCTGCATCACAGTAAAGTGATTTAATTTAATGAACTTACCAAACTGTCCTGTTATTTACTTTAAGCTTTATATTGAAGTTTTTGGCCAAAAATGTCATGATATTTGATTTAGTCCTTATCACCCATCCCTAATAACATTACAGAAATACTCTATTACAAGTAAAAGTTTTGCATTTTAAACCTTAATAAGGGAACGTATCTTAGTGTTATAGCTGGGGGTGTAACAATATTGAATATCCCAACAAATAAATATCTCAGTACTGCTACAAACTGTGATGATCTCTATTGTCAAATTACATGCTTTATTTTTTATTTTATTTTATTATTTTTATTTTATTTTGTTAAAGGACTGCTACTGACAGGCCAACTTTTTGCACATGCTTAGGTTATGGCTGGCTTATTTTATTTTATCTAGTTAAAGAAAGAAATCCAAAGCACTTTAAAGCTACAATATGTAACATTTTTGTATAAAAATGCCTAAACACACTAGATATGTGTTATATATTTTGTTGAGTTGTGTACTTACATTGTCCTAAATGTTTCCAACAATGCTCAAACCCAAAGAAATATGTAATTTATAAAAAGTAATGGTGAGTTTCCCACCAGCTGCTAGTTGCTGTAACTTCTGGGAAAATACAGAATATGTCAGACATGTCAGAGAGTGAGGAAAAAAGTCAGCAGATATGACTAACTGTAACACGAATAAAACTTTAATCGCCTTATCCATGAACATGATTTCTGCCTGAAGACAACAATTCCCATGATCCCACGCTCCTTCAGATGTGATCAAACCACATCTTTTGTTATAGCTTTAATGTGAGAGAGACCTCTAACTGCAGAGCTTGTTTAGTGTGTCAGTTAAAGGGGGGGGGGAAATTATAGGAACAAAAAATGTGACACACATCAGATTTATTATATAATAAAGAGCATTTTTGTCAAGTCATAATTTTTCTATGTTTTTAATGGCTCAATACAATTTTTTAATGGGGTATTATGGTATTGTGAGTTCTTACTATTGTTACATCCTTAGTTGTAGCAAAATTTACTTAGTCATTGTACACTGCAATGTTCCCTGTCAGTTTTTACTATTATATTTGATGTTTTTTGATTCATATTACATTTTATTTGTTGGGTAGTTTACAGCAGGAATCATATTTTATGGGATCATTATATGTTTGTACTATTTGACAATTTACAGTATGTTATTTTAAATATTATGTGTGATTTGTGATTTATATCACGTTTCATGGCATACCATAAAAATATCAAGATATTATTTATATCACCCAGTGTGGTTGAACTGGGCATACATTGGTTTGATGTTTTCCAGCCCAGTAATTACTCAAACTCCTCCTAAATGGATAAAAAACCACCAAAATATTATCTTTAATAAACAATACAAATGAGTTTGTTTTGTGATTATTTTCAGTTTTCAGTCACAGTTTGGTCAGGTTTTGGGAACAAAACTGCTTGGTTAGGTTTAGATAAAGATCATGGTTTGTACCTGATAAATGAGTGTAAATAGCCAATGCTATGTACAAATAGCTTTGTTGGCTACAGACACCTGGGTGCTTGTCTCTGCCGTGCTAGGCTATGTACACCTGGCTGCAAATAGCCACCCGGGATGTTCCAACCTGGGTGCAAATAGCATCTGCCTAAAAATAATAGTTTTTATCTAACTTGGTCAAATGCAACAAGCCTTGATTGTATGCCAAATTAAAGTGTACACACCACAACACACACATGATAAGGGTGAGAGACATGTAGACTCAATCCCAGGTTATCAAAAAGCCAAACAAATAATAATGTTGTAATGCTGCAAGCAGTTTCTGTTATAATGAAAATACAGATTTGACAGCTGCAGATCTCCTCTCAACAGAATATATAATAATTTTATAATATTAAAGTTGTATCGAGTGACTTAATGTATTCGCTGTAGGTTTGGGCAAAATAAGTTATAAATAATATCTTGTATTGTATATCTCTTTTATTGAGATATCTCTCGATACACATATTTTTTCTAATATATCATGAAAAATCAAATATGTTTTTGACCAAATACCTTAGTATTGACATTGCAACAGCACTGAATTACTGTTGGTGCTTCTCAAAATATTAACACAATTATCTTTTTAATAAGTAATCATTTATAAAGTGCATATAACAACTAAATTGGTGAAGGCAAATGATAGAACAGTCTGGGAAGTTTAGAAAATGACATCATTTTACTGTGATGCAGCCTTTAAAAGCAGGAAAAGATCAAACTTACGTCATATCACGGTAAAACAATATCCAAAACCTAAGACAATGTCTAGTCATGATATCTAAGCCGTTGTTCACTTAATGAAGAAATACAATGTCTGCATATATTTTTAATATTCTATATTTCATAATGTGTTTAAAACCAGCTCAATTCATAATAAACCAGCCCAGATTCTATCCTCTTGCTCTAGTGCATTTTAACCTGCACAAAGCAGCCCAAAACTGCCCAATCTGGCAACACTGCTTCATGGTGGAGTAATGTGACACCTGCTGTTTTCTCATGCTGAGGTCGTGATGCTTCACACACAATGAGGTGATACCGTGTGTGTGTGTGTGTGTGTGTGAGGGCACAAATAATCACAGTTTGTGGCTGCTGAGGTGCTACGAAGGAGGAGTTTCCTGACTCCTGTATGTAGCCTGACGTAAGCATAAGAGCTTAAATCCTCCTGTGATCATTAGTCTGATGCACTCACAGTCAGAGGAGTCACTGCCTGTCTGTACTTTAGAGATGTGGTGGTTGATTTTCTGCACATCGATCTGCACTTGCAAATGCATGATGGCACTAATGAAAGTGGTTTTATGAAGACCCTGCTTCATCATAAGAGTTTGGGAAGAAGGTATATCCTGCATCTTCAGACTCCAGACTCATGATACTGGTTTTTAGAGTGACATACAGCAAGATAACCTGATTTCCTAACTGGTTGTACTGGTTACTTTGGCTTGATGTTGGAGTTTCAGGTTGCACACCTGTTGAGCTGCTCAGGCGACTCCCCTGTGGTGAGATGAGTGAAAGCTGGCAGAGTGACGCTCTGTTGGCTCATCGTGACTGACGTGTCTCATATGTACATGGATAGTAACACTGTGTCCTCTGGTTCCCTGTTGAAACATAAAGGAGTCTGGATGACAGCCAGGATGAGACATACAGTACAACTTGTTTTAGTGGTTTCAAGTGCTTTTATAAGCACTATTTTTTTAGTTTTCTTTTTTTGTTTAGTGAAAGTGCTTTAAATAAGGAAATGCACAATTATAGATGACTATGGCTTGAAATATGTTGATATTTGTGCTGATTTTCAACTCTTTATTCTTGCCTTTCTGTAAAAAATATGAACTGGGTGTTTTACTAAACACTTTTTTTCATTTTACAAAAGAAGCCACTTCTCAAATGTTCCCTAAACTAGTGTTGCAATGAGATATGGTCTCAGAAAGTATCACATTTTCACACTATGTCGTTATAAGCTATTGCACATTTATTACACAGTTACTATGAACCATAATGGAATGAATCCAGAAGGGTTTTTTTGGTTGAACAAATGATTTATTATAATTTCAGAAATTACTATGTCCTGACAGACATGAAACCTGACATTAACATAAAAGATTTTTTAAAATAACACTAATGCACTAGAATTAAATATGATAGCACTGTGACAGAGTGTTACAGAGTCCTGCACGGGGCCAGTTTTCCAAATTTGTCTGCAAATCAGAGCCATTATCTTTAAGTCAAATCTTCATCTGCACGGAACCATGAATATAAGCCCCACAACCCCACCTGCACCCATGATTTTACACACATACACAGTCACTCACTTGTCACTCACCTGTGTTTTGGCACAGTGCCTGTGCTCCTGCAGCTGTTGATGTGTTTCCATAGTGACGACAAGCCTAGCTTATACCTAGCTAATAGTTTTTGAAACTATTTACAAGCAATAAAGCCACTGATAACATTATTCCCGCAGTCTTTGAGCGCAGCAAAATCCTCCCAAATGTCTGACTTGGCCTTCAATGACGTATTCTCCACTATTTGGTATCCTCCACCGGCTATTTTTGCCTTTTGCTATTAGTTTTAGTAATCAACAGGCCCACATCGTTGTCAGATCAAACCGTGATGCCCCAGTGTTTGGCAGGATGTGGGATCAAAGGTTGTCTCATAGACTTTCACAATAAAACCCAGGCAGCTGATTAGGCTTGATAAGATAAATGTTAAAAACACTGCACAGTCATATTCATTTACAATTTGTGCCTGCACCCATGAATTTATATAAATATATATATTTTACCTGTCACACAGTGTTTTGTGGGTCACTTGCCAGGTATCCATTGCAGGACTCTACTGTGATACTGGTTTACCACTGCAGCCCTTGTCAGCAGCTGGGCAAGAAGTTACCTAAACTTGGCAAAATCTTGCTTTAAATCAGGTAAATTAATATAAACTGATATCCCAAATATCAGTATCGTCCTCAACATACTTTATCAGTTGGTTCAAATTTGAGTTTTCTCTAGTCACTGCACCTGACATATTTTGATCAGCACCAAAACAGTTTTTAAGTTCCATTCAAAGCATTGTGCATGGCAAGGACTGTTCAGTAATTTAGTGTTATCATATTAACTATTAGGCTATTATATTAGGTCTTAAACAGAAATCTTAATTTAGACCAACTGATAAGGCTAACAGCAAGAAAACACAGTAAACATATCAGTTTGCTGAGTGTAGCTAACGTTAGCAGGGCTCACACCAGCAGCCTGCTCTCCTTGCAGGTTTCCACGTCCGCATGTCTTTGCTGAAGGTGGTTATAAATTGCTCTGGTCAAGTGATTAGATGCCAATTTATTCTGACACAGCCCACATACAACCTTATATTAATTTTCTCTAAATAATGTCAAACTGTGTTGATTTAGATGTTATCTTTGTCCCACTTTCCTCCTCACTGGTTTCCATCTTGGCATTAGCACCCACCTGCTAGTGGCAGGTGGCTGTGTAGGCAACTGCTAATTGGTGTTGTACATCAATAAAATATTAATAATTAGTTTAATTGACCAGTATTTCTGGTGCCAGCCAGTGAGGGTAGGACCGTTTAAACGACTAGAGGAGTAATCGACAACCCTAGTAGGTGAAGTCTTTAAAATGATTGTTCAGGGTGTTACCACAGAAGACATAGAAATCCAACAAACCCTAATATTTTAGAAGCTGGAACAAGAAAATATGTGACAACTGACAATATTAACAGATTATTTAAATTCTAGTGCAAATACCAAACAGTATTTATTCATTAATTTACTTTGAGAAATCTATTAACACATTTTGTCTAAATGCAAGCAGTTCTGTAAGATTAAATACAACTTTAAACAAATTGTAAAATGGGCAACATTTTGATTTAATTAGGACACTATTTAATGAAAGATTAAAGGTGCCTTTGGAGGATTATGTGGCTCCTTGAGCTCTAACAAATGTGCTGAATACATATCCCTGTTATGACATTTGCAAAGCTGATTTTTTTTAAGTACTTCAAATCCAGCACTGTTTACACCCATGTTTACCAGCTTGCACTCTTCTTCTTCACAGCTTTTGCTGGCTGATTGCTGCGTATCAGGACACTTTACCACCACCTGTTGATCAGTGCATTAGTGTCACAAACTCTATCTATCTATCTATCTATCTATCTATCTATCTATCTATCTATCTATCTATCTATCTATCTATCTATCTATCTATCCACAAATTATTTAATTAGTAAATAAACAATTCTACAAAGAAGGGCAATAGTAGTTGTATATTTTTATCTACTATAATTTTATGAGTTAGACGTTCAGGCGGAGCTTGCATTGGACCATGAACCTGCTGTAACGTACCATGAGACAGTCTGAGTGAGGAACTAGACATTGGTATCAGCTAAGGATTTCACAATTTAAATATTGGGCTAAATTTGAAAATCAAAATGAATGAATGAGTAATGATTAAAATTAGCTTTCAATTTCAATAATCAAAATCAAAGGCTAAATCTCTCTGTTTTTTCTCTCCACCCACACCAACTTGTGGCATCCAGCATGTGTCTGAAGGAAAAAAAAAAACACTTCAGGGACGACACAGCATAATTTACCGGCTGTTATATCACAATTATTACACGACATTGTTGAATACTTGATTCTGATCAATTTGATTCATTGCTGCTTATAACAGACCGTTGTTATGAAGAACAGACCGTTGCTATGGACACAGTTCTGATCATAGACTCTGGAAGAGTCATTATAGTGAAATAAACCCCTTCAGGATGATTCAAGACCCCTCCATGTCCTGCGTCATCCTGTTGGGATTTATTTCACGACCTTCACGTTTTCAACGACCTGCTCACATTATCTCTCACTTGATACCACTTTATAAAGAAGAATTTGAAAATGTAAATGGCAGTTGTCCGGACATAAAACCAATGATCTGCTAATCTTTACAAATCAACACCAGAGCCATCAGTGCTTAAATGTACTGAGTCTGAGTCCTT
>JAJHUR010111187.1:1176-42428 GCA_027495735.1 Lutjanus campechanus | reverse complement strand
CAGGGGTACCGCCCTGCAGGCTAGCCTCATCCCCCCACAGTTGATTGCGGGGTTGTGGCGAGAGCTGCGAGAACGGTGGCTGCTGCATGCTGGGGGACCATGGAGGCCAATGAGATTCTGCTGCAGGCCTCCAAGCTGCCCCAGCAGTGCTTTGATATTCATCTCACACCAAGAGAAGAAAATGCAAAAGGGAAAAAGGAGCAGCACAAGCGTGGAAACAGCAAACCGGGCTAAAAGAAGGGAGGGAGGCGAGGAAAAGAGGAAAGGTTGAGGGATGGAGGCACTGAGTAGAAATCAAAAACAGACCTTGTGTTGCGCTGTTTGGTTTGTCATGGGACCCTGGCTGCACCAAATCCCACTCCTGCCATTTTGTGTGATTTTTCTCCCCTCCCTTCCTACTCCTCTCTCAAATGCGTGCTTTTGTTTTGCCCAGTGCTCAGTCCAGGGGCAGGCAGTGGGATTCCTGCACAGTGGGGTCCTTATAACTGGGAGCCATGTCTCTTGTTCTCACCTCTTCCCCCCACTTCCTCACCTTTTCATTTTTTCCCCACTGATATCCTCTCTCGTTCCCCCTCTGAACATATGGACTGGTTTTTAAGAGAGAGCCCAGTCCACATCAAAGAGCGAGGCTGAGCGGGTCAATTTGTTGCTCCTTTCCCCGACTCTTCCCCCTCCACTAGCCTCAGTGGACCCTCCCTGCACCGCAGCCATTTACCCAGAATGCTCCATTGCCCCAGTAGTTCTGTGTAGCATATATATCGAGCCATGTGTTATTGGTGTCTGTTCTCCACACAGAGCAGAACTCATTCACTTCAAACCTCTGGATTTCTCTGCAGCCACTCCCCCTCAAGATCATCTGAGGCTATTCAAATCAGCACATGTGATAGATGAGCAACCCCTGTATCAAAAATAGCTGTACGCTCTGAGAAATAAAGGACCTAACAAGAACCATAAAGGTTTTATCGTTCTGTCCCCACTGAAGAACCCTTTGTAGGTTAAAGGTATCACTTGGAACCCTTTCAGAGAGTTCTACCCAGAAGCCACCATGAAGGCTTATAACTAGAACCTTTTGCAAAAGGTTTCACCCAGAACCCTCCTTGAGCCCTGTCTGGGGGTTCTATCCAGAATCTTTCTACCTTCTAAGGGTGCTAACAAGAACCCACTCAGTGGGTTCTACTGAGAACTATTTATATTCCAAGGGTTTTATACCAGGAACCCTTTCCTACTCCAATCGTTTCATCTAGAATCAACCCAGGGTGTTCTGCCAAAATCCATTTATGTAGAACCCTCCAAAGGGGTTCTACAGAAAAATCTTGTATATTGTGGTTCAAAGAACCCTTTACAAAACTCTTTCTTCCAAAAAGGGTTCTTTGAATGAAAATGTTTTTTATGGAGCCCTTAGTCTTACAAAGAACGTTTGACGAACACATTCTTCAAAAAAAGGTTCTACAGAATCAAATGGTTCTGGTAGAACATCAGAACCCATTTGGAACCCCTATTTCTCAGAGTGTATCACATGCTGATAAGAAAAAGCAGATGGATTGAGGAAGAAGAGAACAAAGGGGAAAAAAATCAAATAAAAAGAATAAATAAATATATATATACAGTAAATCCAAATCCAGGCAGCACAGGCCTTGGCTCCAGATGTGAATCTCTCTGAATATTGATCATGGGGGAAAGCTAGTCCCCCGTATCCCCGGGGCTGCAGCGAATGACACACAAAGCACCTCTCTAAAGCCTATAAACCAGCTTGTACAATTATTTAGATAAAGAGGGCGACAACAGCGATGTATGCCTCCCCAAACCCAGAACCTCCTCCTTGGCTCTCATCCTCCTACTACCACTTCTGCTCCTCCTTTTCCTCTTTCTCATCCAGCATGAAGATGAAGAAATTAAAAAGGGGGGCAAAATGTGTAATTAGCCACACATTTCTGAATCCTCCTTAATGTTCATTACTGAAACCAGGGGCAATTACAAGTTCAAAGGGGTTTAGGGCACCAGCAGCCCGCATAATCAGTCGCAAATTAAGCACAGCTCATTTGTCACAGCACAGCACGCACACTTATATGTGCACACAGAAACACACATGCATGCATACTGTCAGAGTTGAGTCATAGACAGGCTGACAGGCATCAATTTTCATACAGGCACAAATCTCAGCTACCCCAAGGCACTGGGTTAGGTCGCCCAATCCTCTTACGCTCTGATGCTTTGTTTTCACTAGACAGCAGCAAACACCGACACCTTCACCTCAGCTTGCTTGACATTATACTGTATCCTGCTTGCATTCATCCTCTTATAGGTGTCCTGTTTGCTCCTACAATCCCCGCCACCACCTGTCCCGTCCCGTCTCCATTTTACAGCTTTTTAAAACCTCTATCTTCCTCTGTGTCTGTCTCCTCCCACCTGGCTGTGTCTCTGCAACACGTGACAGTGTGTGTTTCATGTCTGTCCCCGGAGGTGTATCTCGGTTACCTCTGGGGCCGGGTCACAATGGCTAATCCTGTCTTCAGGTGGCTGTTTAGCACACTGAGAGGAGAGCTCGCAGAACCGGAGGTGAGCTCCTGTTACAGGACTCCCTGACCAGGGGTCACCTCCGACACTGTCAGAACACACACATGCACACTCACACACACACACACACACACACACACACACACACACACACACACAGAAACATGCACACATGTCCTGGCAAATATAGGCAAGAATATTTGCACATGCATGCACACAGCAAAGTTTTCACACTGAAAACTCATACAGGAATTTAATAGGATCAGCTAAGCTTTTCTCATTAACTTAAAGCCACTACAAGGAGTTTTGAACTGGTTATGACTGGTTATGACAATTTATGAGTGATGCCTCTATTAGACCTACTTAAATTGACAAGACGACTGGTGTGACAACTACTTATTTTAATATAGATGTTCTTAATGCCTGCCACCTGTTTGGAGCCTCCTTTAAATCTGATGAAACAAGCCTGCGTTTACATTTTCACAGGCAAAGTTACAGTGAGTAGTCCGTTACAAAGGAACACAAGGTGATTTATGATCAGATTATTTTAGTTTATACATTGTATTTTGTAGGCATTGCAGCGGAAGCACACTTTTGTGCACAGGAGCCTCCAAAATCAACAAAATATGACAGTTTCTTGTAGTAGCTTTAAGATAAGTGTAGAAGTTTTATTTATTCAAGTTAAATGAACTTGAAATTTCTAGTATTTATTTTCAGAACACCTATTATCTGGGCTACATTAAAAAGTTAACTAACTTAGAAATGACAAATTGAGGTAATTTTGTAAAAAAAACAAAAAAAACAAAAACAAAAACAAAAAAACAATCAAGTTTTCTAGTCAAATAAACTTGATATTAATCCAGTTGTACTTGAGAAAAAAACATCCAATAAGCTTACGACATTAACTTGAACAACAACTCTTCAGTCACACTGAAGAACATTACTACAAATTTGATTTCTTTTAACATTTTCTCAGTTTTAAAAATAAATTTTTTATTTTACATTACATCTGAGGCTTATTGACCATATTCTAACATATTCTCAAGTTTATTTGTCTAGAAAAGTCTATTTGTATTGAATCATTACAAATTAGTTCTACTTGTCCCTCAACTCCAGATTTTAAGGCTGCACGGACACTAACTTTTGGATGTATATCAAGTTATTTGACTAGAAAAGTTTGTTTTGAATCACTGAAAAATTGCCTTAGCTTGTCTTTTTAAATTCAGCCAACTTAAAATTTTCAGTCAGTCCAGATTCTAACTTTTTTGAAGTTTAAATAAATAGTTTATTTTTACAGTGCACTGTCACTCAGACACATCGAGCCTGCTTATCTATCCCAGGTGGCCCAGCCTTCATCTCTCTCCTGCCTTGTTCTTCTTTATCTGTCTTTACTGTACGACTCCTCTTCTAGTCTTTCTCCTCTCTCATTCCCAGATCAGTCAGACTCTTGTTCACATTAGGATTCCCTGATATGATCTCCATGAAGGCTTGCTCCAGTGGCCATGCGTTGCCTGTCCTGCCCGGCACCCTCATTGTTTAAGCCGCTCTCACACGGGGACACAGTCAGGTCTCCGGTGAATTGAATGGAGGCCTATCATGTGTGGCTCTGCATAGTGGGAGAGAGAACTCATTTTTCACTGGGGGAACGACATCCATCTCAGCAGCCAAACGCTGGCTGTTTCATTAAGTAGCCCATCCAGGCAGACAGATGTGTTCACCACACAGCCATGTTTGCCTATGCAAGAGCGTGTATTAACCCACAATCCTTTGGGGGAGATTAATAGGCTACCAGCCCCTTTCCATTGATTATCTCCATGCCATTTTCCCCTCCTTTCCTTGGCTAGATATTAAAAACTAATGAAGCCTATTGAAAACGGGAACCGCGAGGCTCTTCACGGATCATTTTAGGTTATTTGGACTCAAACAGAGAGGGATCTCTTTAAGGCACAGTTTGAGTCGAATTAAGAAAATAAATGTGGAGAGCAGTGTTGAAGAAACAGGAGGAAAAAAGAGTGGAGAGAGTCGAGAGTGTGACTGTAAAAAGATGTGTGTTTAAGAAAAGACAACTCTACTCTGACACATGGAGCGGAGACACGGCAGATGTTAGCAATTCCACAGCATAGCAAAGCATTCCTAGTGTTGGAACCACGTCCTAATTGCCATAATGGAGGTGGTAAGCGCTGACAGTAATGGAGTCGTGGGGATCCATCCCCAGCAACCTGAATTAGGGGCCACTTGGCAGATCCACTTCAAGATGGCCTGTGTTTTTTTGCCAAGATGCCTTTGTTTTCACTGTTCTACAGACTTTTTTAATCCTGCTTTTTCTGGCAGAATTGTTATGTAGACTCACCAACTTTCTCACCCTTGCAATGGTGTCAGAAGCAGTGTTGCCAGCTGGAGAATACAACAATATCATAAGGGAAAATCAGTAGGATTTGTCAGAGCTGTTTCATAAATTCACCGGAAAGATAGCTGATGGTTGATCATTCACACAACATCAAATATCAACATTTGGGTTGGTAAAGCATCCCAAGCACAGCAAAATAATGAGAAAAATAAGAAAATACAGGTAGATGGCCGAGTTTCTACTGATACAGCCACCATTACACACTTCTAGTGGCTCATAAGTGGTGATTGAACAAGAGTGTGTAGATATGACATTGATTTTCTTAGGAAAATGTCGCATATTATGCCTTTAAAATGATGATATTTTACCCAAAAAATGACCATATATACTGAAATAACCTGGGAAGGGACAAGTATACAACATTAAATGATAAAACTATGACCAGGTTCACCATTTTATACGGTGGCTTCGTTTTTTGAACAAGACAGTAACGGTGTATTGCCACACACAAACTCAGTGCAATAATCAGTGCAATAGACAAGTGAAAATACATCAATAATACTCGTATACTACATATTGTAAGGGTTAATTTTAGGGACAAACAGGACAGGATTTTGGGACCGCTGCCTGTAATTTAGGACAGTCCTGAGTTTTTCAGGACACTTGGTCACCTTAATTGAAATCAGTTGAGAAATGTAACATTTAAGTGCTTTTTATCTGTTATGTGTGTTTACAGGCCAGTCTTGACTCGACCAAAATGGCGACAATGTTGACGTACAAGCTACGTATATATGCTCATGGTTGGCATGGGTTACAATGTGGAGGGAGAAGCTGGTGTGGCGTGTGAGATAGATGGGTCAGAGAGACCTGGGCAGAAAGTGAGCAAAGAGTTAAAAGCGTCCATGTGATGGGCTCACCTCTGCACCAGGCCTGGTGAAAGGCGGCGGGGTGCTGTCGGGGAAAATGACTTCCTGAGACATTACCATCAATCACCAGACAGGTCAGGCCCCCCGATCCCGCCATCAGGATGGAGAGGAGAGGAGAGGAGATGGGGGGATGGGGCAGGAGGAGGATTAGACAAAAACAGAGAGGAAGACTGAGTTAAGGCTTGTTGGGGGAACAGACTATTAACAATCTCTTTCTCTCACTCTCTGACTGTTTTATGTCTTTCTCTTCCTCTGCCTATCTGTCTCCCCGTCTCTTTCTCTCTTTCTATTTTCCGGTCTTCCATAAAAACGGCTACACGGGCATTCAGGAACGGCCCCTGCTGGTCAGAGTCCTCTCCTTGGCTCAATTGCATCATTAATTATTCCGCAGGCAGTGGGCTACGAGCAAATCTAAAAGAGAGGAAGAGAAATAGAGAGGGAGCAAGAGTTAGATGGGGGAGATGGGGGGGACAGCTGTCTAACACCCCCAGTTGGTCTTGCTTTCACTCTCTTTCTCTTTCTGTAAATGAAGGATGGGAGAAGGGGAGGGGCTTGGGTTACCTCAGTGAGCGGTTGTGTTACATTCCTGAGAAGGGAAGGGGTAGAGGGGGGGTGGTTCAACGAGTTGTTGAAAAGAACACAGACGCTTGTCAACAGCCTCCGAGCTGGGGAGCCATCATGCCTTGCTTTAGGCCCGCAGGTCAATGACCCTCTGTTGCACCCAGATAGACAGCGGTAGAGAGGTAGAGAGAACCACCAAAAGCTACAAATCACCATACGGTACGTGTCACTGCTTGTCTGTGGCAGAGGTCAGTCAAAAGCCTCAAAAATCTCTAAATCCGTCTCTTTCTCCCTTCACCCATAAAAACACTGTACGTGAGCGACTGTGGATTAGCACCAGTGGAGTAGAAGGAAGAGGAGAGACAGACGGAGAGAACGGCGAGCGCTGGCAGTCATGGCAAAATGGCCCATTAGATTTAAGGAGTAAAAGTTCATCAGCTTTATTAATGGGAAGGTATATAAATGAAGTATGAATTACCTGACTTTTATGGAGTGGCGAGAGTGAAACTGGAGTGTCTTATGATATAATGTTTTAGTGAGCTGTTCTGAGCGCTCTGATGAACAGGCTGCAGAGAGCAGGAGGAGGAGGAGGAGGAGGAGGAGAGAGCAGTGAGAGACTGAAGTGTGCTGGGGTCCCCTGAGTCCAGTGGCTGGAAGGTTGCCTGATTGTTGCTAACATGCGTAGCTGATCGGGTTAGCTTGGAGACAGGGACGTTTGTAGCTTCCAGGCTTATTCTTTGCGTGTCATTAGCTAGCATAGTAAAAAAAAATTATAAATGTCGGCATGAAAAAAAAAAGGTCAGCCACACACTCTTAGAAATGAGGGTTCCAAAAGGGTTCTTCCACAAGGACTGAGATTCTAGCCAGAAGTATTTGCTTCTGAAGAACCCTTTGGACCACAGAAGCCCCTGCATGGATTGTAAATTTACCCCTTCGAGTATGAAAAAGGTTCTCAGTAGAACCTCTTGGGTATGTTCTAGATAAAACTCTTGGAATATAAAAAGGTTCTCTGAAGAACTCGCTGACTGTGTTCTTGATAAAACTATGAAGAGGTTCTTGGTAGAACCCCCTGAGTGCGTACTATAAAACACTTGAAATTGCACCCTTAGAAGGTGGAAGGGTTCTCTGTAGAACCCTGTAATTGGGTTCTCATAAGCGCCCTTAGATGCTTGAAAGGTTTCCAGATAGAACCCCCGGAGAGGGTTCTAGGTGGAACCATTGGACCATAGAAGGGTTCTCTGTTGAACCTCTCATAGTGGGTTCTGGATGAAACCTTTCACAGTTCTAGGTATAACCCTTTCTGTTGGGCTCTATGAAGAACTCTCTGAAAAGGTTCCAGGGTTCTACCAGGAACAAAAAATAGTTCTCCTATTGGAACAAGCTAAAGAACCCTTCATGGTTCTAGTTAGCACCATTTCGAGGAGGGTATTTCTGATTTTGTCGCTCCTCTGCACACGTTTGCAGCTACAGTCAAACCTATAAACAAGCCTGCATGCACACATACAGTATTTGCAAGCACAAGGACACACACACACACACACGCTGGTGCACAGACAGACACACACACAAACACACACACATGCTCCCCACCATCCTGTAATAAGCGGTAAGCTGAGCTAGCTGATGGTCATCCTCCCATGGGGCTGCTGGGTGGCTGCCAACTTCCTGCCTGCTTTGTCAGTGGATAAAGCCCCTAACAAACGAGAGGGCTGTAGCTAGGCAGGCCAGCCAGGTCAAAGGTCACCTCGGCCCCCGGGCAGGATTGAGCCTAAGAGCACTACAAGGAGAACGAGGGAGAGGATGGAAGAATGCACTTAAAGATTGGCTGCTATTAACCAGGCCTAAAAGCTATATACCACTCCTTCTCTTCTCTTCTCTTCTCTTCTCTTCTCTTCTCTTCTCTTCTCTTCTCTTCTCTTCTCTTCTCTTCTCTTCTCTTCTCTTCTCTTTTTTTGGCGGCACTTCACAAAGGCATTTTAACTCCCATCACATGTCGACTCTGCTTTGAGGAACATTAAGAAAGTGAAAGATCCTGAGGGCATTTGTCAGTCCACACAGCCCCGTGCAGCCAGCCGCCCCTGGGTGTTGAGCAATGACAGGAGATATCTCCTTGACTCATACACCCCCTAGATGAAAGGAAAGCTCAGAAAGACGTGCATTTCTGAAAGGCAAAAAACGGTATTCAGTAAAAAGAGAACAGACACAACAGGTAGGGACGGGGTGGTGACTGATCAGGGCTTGGTTGGCTTTGTTCCATGGAAGTACTTGTGATCTCAGATGAATGCACCTATGGTTACCATCAGCTATGCTCCTCCGTCTCACTGACAGGGACATGATCTGAAGTGTCTGTCTGTCATGGGCCTAAGAGCTTCTCTCACTGGCCGAGGATAGAGGAAAAAGGGGAGATGGTGGAGGAGAGAAGAAAATGTTTCTTTCCACCCCAGCTGTCCATTCAGAGGGAGAGAAAATTTGACATGGTTGACTTGAACACATTTAGCATCATTAGCAAACAGGAAGTGTCCCCTGCAGCTGTTTTTTGGCGGGGGAGGGGGTTTTTCCTGCCTGCACTGTAATGGACAAATGTTACCCACTATGTTTGCCTTTGATTTTTGACCTGAAAACAAAAATTGACATTACAAATGTCCTATGATATCTTCCAAATTGGCTTGACATTCCATAGCTGGCCCCGGGGGTTTCTTGTTTGTCCTCTGTAAGTGGTTGTGCTCTTGTTGTTGTGTCCTGAGGCTCGCTATTAGAATGTACTGGCCTTTCTCTCGAGAATGTGGAGTCTTAAAGAGACAGAGAGGGAGAGAAAGACTAGAAAAAGAGAGCTAAAAGAGGTCCTGGTTGTGTATTTGAATACTTATGCTCATTAAGTTAATGCACAATGAAAGGGAGAACCGTCAAGTGGAAACTCTCAGAAGCTTCTATTTGAAGAGCGAACACACCCGCTTTTCTCTCCCCCAGTCTGTCCATCTCTTCACAAATTAATCTGTTTCTATTTCAATTGAAGATCAGCCCCACTTTACTTTGACTTAGGAAGTTAAACAAAGTCCTAAAGAACACAACAGAGAAAGAGGATAAACTTAAAGAGAGCCTGTATGTTAATATTAAGCCCTTCTCCCAACGGACTTTATCAACAGGCTCTACATTGTAAGTGTTTTACTGTCTTGTCATTGCCCCCCTGTGCTTTCTCAACATTTCTTTAAAGTGGCCTGTACGCTTCAGTAGGCCTGAATAGTGTCATCAGAAAATGTATAATAATTATTTATGTATTTACTGCATATTTGTCAGGAGGAGGTAACATTTAAAATTGACTGTAAGGATTCAAGTTTTCACAGTTTCCTAGTGAAATAAACTGCCTGAACATTTTAAATTTACTGAATTTGAAAAGACAAATTGAGCTGTACATTTGTAAAGACTCCAAACAATAAAAGTTGTCTATAGTCAAATAAACTTGATATTAGTTAAAGTTAGTTAGTTAAAGTTGGTGTCTGGTCTGCCTTGAAACTTTAAGTGGACTGAATTTGAAAAGACAAGCTGATGATTCAGAAGAAATAAAGTGTCTTAGTCAAATACTGGTATTAATCCAGCTGCACATGAGAAAATATGTTAAATAATTTTAAGATCTTAAGTTGAACCAACAACTCTTCAGTTCCACTGACAAACATTACAACAAACTTTATTTCTTTTTACATTTTCTCAGTTTGAAAAGTCAGTTTTCTTTTTATACAAAGAACTTACAGCAGATAGAAGTCTGTACAGAACATTCATTCAACTCATCGAGTCAAAAAATTTAAAATTAAGAGAACTCATATGTTCTGAGTTCCTTGAGGATTTTTTACAGGTAAAAAATGATTTGGTGATAACCTTTGTGTCCTGCCATTGAAAGGTATGCTTGAGGTTTTCTTAGGACAAGTCTCCCAGTTTAGTCAGATTCGAAAATCATTGCTTTTTTACAATGTGTACATACGTCATTAAACCAGTGCTAATGTTTATTCAGAGACTTAGCTTGTTCAGTACACTTTAGCTTGTAGAGTGTGCTCCCAATGACTTTATGACTGGCAACAGTGACAAGTGGTGTGGATATGAGGTTGTCCAACGCAGGGAAAGTGGGTGGGTCTTCTGCTTTGACAGACCCACCAGGCCTCTAATGATCTGCTTATAGGCCTTAAAAGTCCCTCGCAAAGGCAGGAGACCAATTACCTCACAGTCCCAAGAACAAGCGATTCATTTTTAGAGAATTATTAAAAAAAACTTAACTTATAGAAACTTAATGGGAACGAAACCCTTTTGTAAGAGGATGATCCTTTGGCTCAGCTGTAGTCATTGCAACAAGATGTTGTAAAGATTTCTTGAGAGCGAGTAGCGAGCGTGGCTGTGTGTTGACATCAGGCGAGCTGGAGAGCGGAGCAGAACAGAGCCGGGTGCCCCTGAGCAGGCAGTTACCACAACAAAGCCAACAGACTGGTCTGAAAAACCAGGCCAAATTCCTGCCCTCTAGGACCTGGCTTAAAGCTTGAGCGGAAACTTTGAAAGAGGGGGGACGAGATGAGATGAGAGGAGAGGAGAGAAGAGAAGAGGTGGAGTGGAGAGGATACGAGACGAGGCCAGACGGGTTAGCGCGTAGCGAGAAAGGGATAGCTGCTGGGGCCTGTGGAGTACGGCAGGAGAAGGAAGGAGAGATCGACAGAAATGAGAGAGAGAGAGTGGAGAGAGGAGTCCAGGCCCCCGCTGTAAAGATGGAGGGATCGTATTCCTCCTCTTGAAAGCGGAGGGGCAGCCGTGTGGTGGAAAAAGAAGCCATGAACTCGATCTGACGATTAAATAGGCACATCTCTATGGCTGCAGGCCACAAACGAGACCAGGTCCACCACACAAAACAGCACACACACAGTTTGTGTATATATAACTGTTGGCAAACTCCAATAGATCCATGAGTTGAGTTCAGCTGATCCTCATTTGGGAGTCTTTTGCAGATTTCTGCTTAGATAATGAACATTTTTCTCCAGTTTTATTTGCTTTATTGGATAAAAGTGATACCTTATTATCATTATGCATGATAGCATTTGGAAAAGCATCTCTCTTTTTTCTTTGGTCGATCCGCTAAGTCTGGAGGTGCATTGGGATTGTGTGGGAGTGATTGCTATTTAGCCTCATGGAGCTTGGTACAATCAGATGCCTATATCTCGCATATCCTCCAGGGCTCCTTCCTCACCCTCTCCCTCCATTCATTCTTCGCTCCTCCTTCCGACTCCCCTCACCCACTTTGCTGTTACTGTAGCTTGGCAGGCGAGCGGGGCAGTTATGCCGTAGAGCTTCTCTACAACCTTGCACCATCTCCAGTGAACATAAATTAATGGTGTAGAGCAAACAGGCTGCTGGCTGAGGGCCAGGAGCTGGCTTCAGGAGCCCAGCCAGCGATTGTTGTGGCGGGCCATGGCAGCAACAGCAGTAGTAGTACTGATGCACTGCCAACCAACCAGTCAGCCAGCCAGCCAGCCAGCCAGTCAGAGAGGCAGACAGACAGACTGGGGGCCCTTTTGCTCTATAATAGATGCCGCGGGCCTCGCCAGTCCGCCTTGTATTTGCAATCATCACCGTTTTACTGTCAGAGGGCAGTCCGCTGAGAGCCCTTATACTTATTGTGGAGGCTCTGGAGTCTGAAGTGAGAGAGACAGAAGTGTAGTGGTATGTTCTGAATGCAGATGGTGTGAGGTGTAGATATGGATGTACTTTCATTTGCTGTTATCAGAGGTTGGCATGCAGTGCGTGCGGTTTGTAGGTTGGCATCATGTGAGTTCTGTTTATAAGTTGGCCGTGTGTGTGTGTGTGTGTGTGTGTGTGTGTGTGTGTGTGTGTGTGTGTGTGTGTGTGTGTGTGTCTGTGTTTGAAAGAGACAGAGAGGCAGAGCAGCAGGGTTGAATCATTGAGTCATGTGGCATTCTTGCCTGTTTTCAGACTGTTGTCAGGAAGCAGTGTAGTTCCCAGTAAAATAAAACAAACACCCAAAACTCCCTCCCACCTCCACCCGTCCAAAAACACACAAAGACAGGGAGGGAGTGAGAGACAGAGAGAGCAATGGAGGTAGAGAAGTTGAGCATAGAGATAAAAATGGACGTGCATATGAGAATAGTGTTGGGAAAAGAACATTTTTATTTATGTAACTGTAGTTTACACACACTTCAAAAGAACTTCATTTAGTACACTTAGTTTGGGCTCAGCTAAGTATGAGAATAAACCAGACAATCATTCACAATTGATTAAATAAATCAATTCCATCTTTGAAATGACAATGCTGCATTACTTACTCATTTTAAACTCATCATAATTGTAATTTGGTGCAAATAATTCTTTGTACACTCAACAGAAATATAAACACGACACTTTTGTTTCTGCTCCCATTTTTCACGAGATGAAGTAAAAGATCTAAGACTTCTTCTGTACACAGAAGAGGCTTATTTCTCTCAAAATTAGTTCAGAAATTAGTTCAAATCTGTGTCAGTCACCAAGATAATCCATCTACCTGACAGGTGTGGCATATAGAGATGCTGATTAATCTGCATGAATATTGCACAGGTGTGCCTTGGACACTTAAAAATACATTTATTAAGCACTGAACTATGGCTATTTCACTTAAGGCTGCAAATACCTTACTCTGCTTCTGACTGACTTACCCTGATATTCTTACCCTAAATCTAACCAGTCACTGTCTGCCCAAACCTAACAAACCCAACCAACAAAGGCAGTGAGTAGTAGCCAATCAGAGACAGAGGAGGGCAGGTCATGATTTTGGCCTCCTGGGGAAAAAATTTGGTAAAGGGGAAGTGCTCACTAACATGGTTTTTAACAAATTTATGAATAAGTTTTAAGAGAAATAAACCTTTTGTGTGCATCGAAGAAGTCTCAGATCTTTTACTTCAACTCATGAAAACTGAGAGCAAAAACAAGAAATGTTGCGTTTATATTTTTGTTGAGTAATATATACTGATGCATTTGAAAATCAATTCTTTTTTGTTGTCATTTCAGAAACATGAAACTCTTCTTTTAATTGTCAATTGTCAATCTTTTTGATGTTTCCAGACAGAAGTAATTAACTGCATCCTTCAATTTAAACCACAAAATCTGTCAGAAAACTGCAGCTAAAAAGCCAGATATTGCTGTGTGCATAGTAAACACTCGTGATGGATTCAAAAACTCCCAACTGGGTTTATTTGTCATATCTGTTTGATCTCCCAGTAATGCCGATATGCATTCAATCTCATTGTCATTTGTCAAAGAAGAAGCCAATTGTAACATTATTAACAACCGCAACTCCATATTTAAAATGTGCCAATCTTACCCCAACTCGATGCAGAATCCATATTAAAAATGTCATTCCTATATTTGATTGCGTTTATTTCTGACAGTGAATATTATTATCGTCCTCCAGTCACTTTGATTAAAAACAAATAAGATTCCAATCAATGCAAAGAAGGTATATATGAAAGGAAATACCAGGATATAAAAATATTTCCTGTAAAACTAGACACAAACTCACAATAAAGCCCATCAAAAGCTCCCAACACATAAAAGTATTAAAAGTTATCATTTAGAATTATGTCTCTTTAGCAGTTGACACTTTTTATTAAGTTTAGAATGAATAAACAAACACTTTTATAGACTGAAAAATATATATTTAGATTATTTAATAACCCTATCCGTGTGACAAAATAGCCAGGGCTAAATCACACCAATCATCATCAGCAAACCCTTTCTGTTGCCATAGCAGCAGGGTAAACAGCCAATGGCCTGTGATTTCCTGTGAGTCATTAGCATGGAATAGGTTTGCAAGCCGCTGAAACCTTGTGACCTGGCTCTATAACTCATGTCACACACTGATGATGTCATTCATCAATGGGGTCCACCAGGCAAGGGGGCTGCAGGTTCGGCGAGTGGAAAGGGAAGGGGCAGAACGTGAAAAAGCGGTGGGGGTTGAATGGAACGGCTGGGATAATGATCGTGCTGCGGGATTTGACGACGGCAGCAAATAGGTGTCGGGAGAGTATGAAGCTGATGTATAGCGAGCTCTATGTTGAAGGAGGAGATAGCAGGAGAAGTGTGGGCGAAAGAAAGGTGTGGTGGTCCAGCCGTATATGTGGTTATTGTATATGGTGAAACGCCAAGCTGGGCTCAGGGGGGGTTTAAGGATTCGAACGCAGCAGATGATTGAGCTACCTCAGCTTGTAATGTTCAGCAACCACAGGGGCCATTACATCCGGCACTATCAGAGAGCACAGAGCACATCACACCCTGTAATTTAGCCAGCAGTTGGTCACACACACAGACACACACACACACGCACACACAGCTCGATTCTCAGTGACTGGCAGAATGTGATCCACCTGCGTTTGTTTGTGTTGATGTTTTTTCCAGGTCAGGTTGTAGGAATTGGACAACATCAGGATAGTGCTCGCTTGTGCACATTAACAGGCTTTAGCATAATTAACAGAGCTGTTTCGATCGGGAAGACCGGTGCTGCTGCCCCGGACAACAAATTGAAGCTGCTCATTTCTGGCTTATTTATAGACGGGCTGTTTTACATTTTGCGGTCAATCCTCTTTTAAGGATATTGGCCTTGGTGTTTGTAACTGAACATATTGAGCGAATCCAAAGCTAGTGGGGAGATTATCAATACTATCTTTGATCTTGCTCTGTTTGTGTTTCATCCATTAAATAACCATGTCATGCTGTCTCCTGAGGGTAAGGAAGGACATCTCCAGGAAGAAACACATTAGAACAGATTTAGCACTCTGACTTTATGTGTTTTGGTTAATATTTATTCATACATTCATCTCATGTTTCTCTTTTCAAGTGCTCTTTATTTTATAGGACACTAATACGACATAACAAGCCATGCTTTATATCAAATTAGACTAAACTATAAGTTATATATTCTGTATTAAATAGGATTAGACCCTTATTAAACTTTATTACAGGGTAATTAGGGACACATTGCAACAGAACTGTACTGTAAACTAAAGTGTATTATTTTCCACTGATATACTCTTATTAGATATGTGATTTCACTTAAGTTTACATTACAGTTCTGTTGTAATGTGTCCCTAATTACCCTCTGGTTTTTTAAAATTTTGATATAAAGTACGGCTTGTTACATTTAATTAGTGCACAGTTTGGTGTATGGTGTCTAGTTAGTATAGTTATAGTTATAGAGTGTTGTTGTGTTATTATTTCTATTTTTTGTCTAATTTAATACGAATACGGCTTGTTATGTCTTGTTAGTAAACTGTAAACTAAAGTGGGACCCACTTTTCATATCACATTTTTTTGCGCTCATTGGGTGATTTACAAACTTATATTTTTTTTACTGAGGCAATTAACATCAAGAGGTTACTCAGAGGTCTAAACAGCCGTTCTCCAATTTCACGGCTGCTGCAGCCTTGTAACCACCACTAGGCCCACCATGCCGGCATACATCTCATGTCCATGTGTGAGTGTGTGTGTGTGTGAGTGTGAGTGTGTGTGTGTGTGTGTGTGTCGCCATTGCCACCACACACCATTTTCTGTAGCTGAGATTTCAGAGCGCCATGCTTTAAGCAAAGCTGCCACAACGTAAAGTGTGGGTGGCCTGCAGTCGCAGCCATAAAATGTGTGTGTGTGTGTGTGTGTGTGTGTGTCTGGGAAGGGGGGGTCAGCAAGACAGGCGACAGAGAGAGTTGAGGACAGATGAAGAGAGGATATGGGGAGGTTGTATGTAGGCTTATTGTGCATATGTGCAAGTGCATGCAAGTCTTGGGGTTGCAGGGTGGATGGGGGGGTGATCTATTTTGACACAGGAAGGCAAGGAGAGGGGGAATGAGCCGAACGAAATGGGATTTTTTTTTTAGTGTCGTGTCTATGTGGTCAGAGTAAATCTCCTTACTCAGGGGTTTTGTGTGCGAGGGGGGCTTTAACGTCCCCACTCTCCTTGATGAGACATCTTTCTTGTTTGTTCAAACCATTCATTACGTGGTGGCTGCTGGACGAGCTATGCCGCTGGCCGGCGTATTTATCACCGAGCTAAAGCGCGCTCCGGCTGACAGTAGGGGATTGATGACCGGGTCTGGGCCTGAGAGGCTGAGGAAGCCTTAATACAATGTAGATGACCCACTCCCATTTCCAATTTAGGCTGCTGCTCTTCTCCACACACCTCCGTATCACATCATCTTTAGCTACGTCTCAATTTGCGTATGCGTGTGCATGTTTGTGTAGCATGCGTGCATAAAAAAGAGTGGGAGGGAGTGTGTGTTCTGTTATATTTGCGAGCGTGTTTTGATGGTGACCGAGGTCATAGCTAATGTGAAAACGGCGAGGAAACCCACAAGTGTAAGGGGGAGGGAAACAGACGCTGTACTCTTGTTACATGTTGTTGTCCACACACAAACACACACACACACATGAGGATGTAGATATGTATATCTGCTCTTTACACACATATGCTTTATTTGTACACTCATACACACACACAGTAACCAACAGAAATTGCTCTGTCTTCCTCCAGCCAAGGAAATGTCAGCACCTGGCAATCAAAAAATGTATTTCTATGCAAGCATTATCATCTTTCCTTTGTTAATGATTTTAGCATATTAAAAGGAACTACGTACACAAGTACAAATCAGATTAATCCCTCTCTGCAGCCGGGACTCATTATTTGTCCAATCTCAGCCTTGTTTGTTATTAATTGAGCACATTCCTCAAACATTTTTTTCATCTCTCCTTTAATTAAAATAGACCACATTTAGACAGGCAGTGCTACCAGAAAGAAGGAGAAACCCCCCTCCTCTCTCTGCTGATATGAAACCCCACTTACATCAATTATTTCAGCAGTAAATGAGAAAATAGTTCTTGAGCAACTGTTATCATTTCATGTTAAAATTGAATTCAATTAACGAAAGCCAGGCAGACATTACCGGCTTTGTGAAATTTGCTTTCTCAGTGAGTGTGGAGGAGTAAAGAAGCTGACATACGCAGGTATACAGTGTGCAATGTTGAGCTGTCCCAAATGAAAGATGACCAATATCTTTAGTCGTGGCTCCAAAAATTTGCACTGTGAGAAAGGCTGGAAAAGAGATAGCCTGGGACAAAATTGTCTGAAATTTAGGATAACCACCTCACAATGCTGCTATGACCTACGTCTACTAACCAAAGCATGAACATATGCTTGTGTATCATATTTAGCATATTACGAATAAACATTTCCTCAAACTCTCTTTGCAAAATTGGCATCCCAAGCTGGCCTCTTTTCCCTTGCCATGACTGGGTCCACATTCTCCCCCTCCTCCTTTTCTTTGGATTTTCTTCCATACACATAAATACCACTATTGCAAGGGCTCGATTCTTGCTTAGCTTCATGGTTTACCACTCTAGCAGCACAGATGGATGACATATGCTGATGACTTTTCTCTTGCATATTGACTGGCGTCAAAGCCTACAAATCAGTAGGTGTGATCATCGTACAGTCCACACTAGCAGTGAAACTAACGATTATTTTGATTGTCGATTAAACTTTCGCTTAGTTTCTCAATTAACTGATTGGTTGTTTGGTGCAGAAAATGTCAGAAAATGGTGAAAAACGTTTTCTAAACCCCATGGTGACATCCTCAGATGTCTTGTTTTGTCCTCAGCACAAAGACGTTCAGTTTACTGTCACAGAGGAGTAAAGAACCCAGAAAATATTCACATTTGAGAATCTGAAATCAGAGAATTTGGACACTTTTCATTAAAAAAAAAAAAATACTCAAAGTAATTAATCAGTTATTAAAATAGTCAGCAATTAATGTAATACATCACATTTGATCTCATAGCCATGTTTATCAGATTCATGTCGCACAGTGTGGCTTGCAATCACACAGTCTGAAGGCACTCTACGTCATGAGGCTAAAGGTGTTTTTCCTTGAGTGGAAAAATGTGTGCTAATGGAGCTTGAAACCACCTAAAAATAGAGGAGGATTTAAGTGTCACTTTGTAAAAGGATTTTTTTTGTGTGTGTGTTGTGATTTGCAGGTGTCATGTCTATGAATATTTGTTTGTGCCTGTGTGCATTTCTGTTTGCACATGCTTGTGTGCGTGTAACCCTGCATGCACGCATGCTCTCTGTCTTACAGTGGCTGAATGAAACGCATAGAGTCTCATTTGTTTCGTTTGCGTGCGCCCCGACTCCTAATCTGGCCCTTAAAGACATCTGTCACCAGCGATCACTGTTGTTTTGTCATGCTTCATAGCAGGCCCAGGGGGAGCAAGGCAGCCCAAGGTCTGCCATTTATATCAGCCCATGTTCTCCAGATTGGACCTGACACAAATAGTATCATTGCAGCCCTGGTCGCAGAAATTACAATTTTCAGGTAAAAATCTTGGCGAGGCTGCGGAGGAGATTTCACAGCATTCTGTTCTTGTAGCATTAGTCCGTATTGAGCCGCTCTCTATGAAAGGAGCCACCACCAGGATACATGTCAAGACATTCAAGGAAAGATAAATGCATTCGCTGCAAATCTGCACCCACTCGTTCTGTTGCTTGGTATTATAAAAGGATTCACAGTCACCGCAGTGGATCTGCGTTAGCCCTGCTTGAAAGTCCTGTTTGTCAGTGTGTGTGTGTTTGTTTTTCTGTGTGTGGTGCATATTTGCAGCAGTGGGAAGTAGCTAAGTACAAATACTTAATTATTGTACTTAAGTAGAGTTTTCAGGTTTCTGCACTTAACTTGAGTATTTATTTTTAGGATTTAAGCTTTTTACTTTTACTTCTTACATTTTAACATAAATACTATAGTGGCAATTGAGAGTCAACGCAGAGATAGCATAATATCTGTACTTGCTACCCCTTACATTTTCAAAACAGGGTTTTTACTTCAGTTTTAATGCATTTGAAGCAGAGTTTTAAAAAATGTTCATCATTGTGCGCCGTCAACATCAAGACTGATGTCAACCTAAATGTATGGGACACTAACAGAAAAGATGATACCATGGTGTATTCTTCAGTGGAAAATATCATGCATGCAAAAGACATGAGACGAAAAAGGATGCAGCAAGACAAAAAAGTTATGACAACACGAAATAGACATTACATAACTTTTATACTAGTACATTTCACAGCCCATACTTTTTAGCTTTTACTTGAGTAATGAAATTGAATCAGTGCTTCTACTTTTACCAGAGTCTTCTTTACACATGTATCTGTGCTTCTGCTTGAGTGAAGAATGTGTGTACCTTTGCATATTTGTGGCATGCACTATATGTTGTTTGTGTGTGGGCGGGGGTGGGCATCAAGAAAGGGGTTATCACTCTTGACGGTTTTCGACAAACTTGTTCGGCCAGCTCTGACAGGTTTAGCACTGAGTTGTGTGTGTGTGTGTGTGTGTGTGTGTTGATGTGTGGGTGGACACGTGAATGTCTATACTGTGCAAGGGAGAGGCAGGGTTGGGTGGAGGTCATGAGAAGGTGCAGTCTTGGGTTACACAATACAACAAACATGGGAACATATTGAATACATACAGTAATAAGCAACAGCCAGGAACTTGACTCGGAGCATGTGTTCTCTTTCCATCGCCTCTTCTCTTTATGAGTGCTTACATGCGTGAATATTTATGTTAATCTGTGTGTCAAAGAGGCTCATGTGTGTGTGTTTCTTTCTCTGTTTGCTCCCGCAGCACCCATACCCCTCTGAAGAGCAGAAGAAACAGCTAGCCCAAGACACAGGCCTCACCATCTTACAAGTAAACAACTGGTGAGTCAAGATTTCCGCTCGTCCTATCTCCACCACCAGCATCGCTCTGCCTTTCATTTTCAAAAGCCTTCGCCTCCCTTTCCCCTCCAAGTGTGAAAACCGTTTATGTACAGCCCTCCCCATCGCTTATAGACACACATGCAGAGGTGCACGCGTAGACACACACACTGACAACCTTTGTAACATTATTATATGTAAGCCACCAGGATGTTCCGGTGTTATCGGCGAGGTCTTCCGCGGCTAAGTCAGTGGTCTTTGTGGTGTGATGCACATGTATTCAGTGGGATATATTTAAGGGAGAAAAGGCAGAGATCATAAGCTGCCCCCACACCCACCCCACCCCTTCATCCAAAAAACCATACACCTAGCACCAGCACTGGTGCCCCCACAAAAGGCAAAAACTGCCTTCCACCCCCTCCCCGTTTTTTAACACAAGCTATATGGTGGATTAAGGTTTCGGTGGCCTGGCCAGCAGGGCCTTTGTAGATGGCTTAGCACATAACTGGGGGTGGTGGATTAAATAAAATGATCACAGAAGCAAAGAAATGATACAGGAATTACTTATCAAAATACTAGCCCAGGTTTTATCTGCAGCTTAATTTTGTTCAGTACATTCTCAGGGTGATGTTCAGATTAATTGAACTGACAGCTTCCTTTCAAATTTCCGGCAAGGTATTTGCACGGATTTCAGGTCTTACACAAACTTAATTATATGGAACCCCATTTTATCATTCTAATTCCATGTAGCGGGGGTTCTATTTACAAATGACAAGTCTGTGCCTTTTATTCACAGCTTTCCTTAATATATTTATCAAAGCGGGTTCATTTACAAAGTGCTCTATCTGTTGGGTACAGGCAGGCCGACATTAACGAAGCTTTTAGGTTTATCAGGCTCGCAGCCTGACAAGCCACCCGAGGGTCAATTGATTTTTTGGTTCTGTGATACATTTTTTTCTCTCATTTTTTCTGGATCACAATGAGAAACATGCCTGGAGAATTAGCCTGGTTTGTCGGGCCTTATCTATCAGCCCCCCTCCCTCGCTCCTCCTCCCCCTCCTCCCCCCTCCGTCCTGACATGCTCTCTCTCTCTCCGTGTCTCCCTTTTTCTTTATTCCCTTCTAGCCAAAGGAAGTCAAGCTACTTAAATTGGCCACAGGAACCGCTGTTATCAGACTTTAATGCACCCTACAGTGTGGATAGCATTTCAATTACACCAGTAACCAAAGATTAGCCCCCGCTTGCCTGTTTCATGCCTCGTGCCACCGTTTCGGGACGCCACGCACCTTACCTACAGGAGCAGAAAATTGAGTTGCCTTGCCTGTGTCATGGTGATTAATGCAGAAATAGTCTGCAAACCTGCGAGGAGGGAGAGAGAGAGGGAAATAGACAGAGACAGAGATAGATATAGGAAGAGTTCCTGCCTTCTCAGAGGCCATGAAATCCAAGCCTGGCGCTGAAATGCCTCAGATCCATTTATAAAGAGGTCTGAAAGAATCTCGTGCTGGGTAACATCCTCATGAACCTTATTTCTGCACACATACACACATACACATAGGTTGGTTATGGAGCTGTGTATTAATGTTACACCAGCCGTGTTAACAAAAACACACCAGGAATCAATTTTCACAAATAAAGTCATTAGAGAGGCTTAGACTCTGCAGGTCTATCTCGGGTACAGTGTTGTGAACCCGCCTGGCGGATGCTGTCATGCTATTTTACAGTGAGGGAAAGATGAGAAAAGGGGAAGATGCTTAAGTTTTTTTTCCCCTTCGTAGTGCAAAAGGAATGGTTTGGATTTTTTGGTGTGAGGTTGTATGAGATACTTCAATAGCCAGCGTATTAGTTGCTTTTGACGGCAATTGGCATGTGCCCAGTTTGGAGAAGCAGAAAAGAGAACCAGCAAGAAGCTAAGCATTGAACTGCTGTGGATGGTATCAGCACCAATAGGTATTTAAACCACATAAAGAAAGTCCACCTTAAAAAAATCAAAATCAGTGTACCTCTATGCCATATTTTTGCCACTTTATGTCACCATCAGAAGGCCTTTTTTGATGGGGAAGCAGCTGTTAAATAAGCCAAATATTGCTCTCTCCAAACCAACCAACCAACCAACTCCATAGGCAAAATCAGTAATTTTACCTCAGAGAACACAGGAGTTGTTGGTCTACCACTGCCTCCATCTGTTAGTTAATTTGCATTATGGTATGATTTTGGTGAATCCAAACTATCCTTTTAAAACCCTCAATAAGACAAACAAACTAACAGATCAAGGCAGCAACTCCTTTGTTCTGTAAGGTTAAATTGCTGATTTCACCTTTGGCTTGGTTTGGTTTGGTTGCTTTAGAGAAAGCAATATTTGACTTATATAAGGGCAATTTCCCATCGGAAAAGGCAGTCTGATGGCAAGTTTAAATGGTGAAAATATTCTAAATAGAGTGTACACTGAAACTGTTACTGATTTTTTTTTTTTAGGTGGACCTTTTTTTAGGTGTCTAAAATACATTTTGCTGCTGATCCTTTCCACAGTGGTTCAATGCTTCTCTCTGCTTTTCCAAACTGGTGTAGTGCCGACTGACATCTACTGTAGCTAATACACTAACTATCAATAAGTAGCTCACCTCAAACAAGCCCACTTCAAATAACCCAAACTATCCCTTTAGCCTGGCAGGACAGTAAGTTACAGTTAAATATCGCTTTGTTTGGGTTGTGCCCTTGCTTTGTCTCTTTGGTTTGGCCGCTGAGACGGTCCACCCAGGATATGACGGAACTCTGCCATATGAAATTCCTGTTTTTTTGTATTTTTTTTTTAAAAAAAAGCTCTTCAAATTCCTGACTGGCCCCTTGCATTGTTCTGTAGTTCCCTTTGATGCATGGCCGCTGCCATGTTACTGGCCAGGGAGAGGGAGATAGAGACAGAGGGAGGGAGAGACAGGAGCAGAGGATGAGAGGAGGGGGGAGAATGGGAGGGAGGGGATGGCTGCCGTCTTCGGTTTCCAGAGCTCTCCCTCGGGGAAAGGATGTGCTGAATCAGGGCTTTGTCCGCCGGCACAATCGCAGCCCAGCGAGGGCACAAGGGTGCTCTGTGTGATAGTCAATAGACAGTGCATCTCGCTCTCTCCCAACTTGCCCCATCAAACCCTCATCCCAAACCGTACCCTCCCTCCAACTGACACCTCCCTGTACATTTACCTGCAGCTCACCTGTACACACAGAAAACAAACCCTATAATAGGCCACTTCCAACTGGAAACCTTTTGTCTCTGTACCTCAGGAGACACTCCACCTTTCAAGTTCCTTCTTTGATTGATTGATTAGATTGGCTGAAGAGATTAAAAAATAGTGGATATTTCTGTATCCCTTGCCAGTCTTGTCTTTTAGTATCCTTTGGGCTCTGCACAGGCACCTCACCTATGCAATATCACTGATGATGCTGTGTAGATGGGTGCAGTGCTGTTCTGGGCAGTATTAATCACCCGCTGCCGAGTCTTTCTGTCCTTGACCATTCACATCCTGCCAGTTTGTCATGTTTCTAGTCATATTTTCTTTCTATTGCTCCTCTGTAGAAATTAACAAGAACTTGGCATGTCTTCTTAAGTTTTCTTAAGAAGAACAGACATTTCTGAAAACACGTTTCCAGTCTGTATCATTAGCTGGCAGCCTCACCTGTTTGTAGCCCACACCCCATTAGCTGTGTGATGTTAATAAGGAACAAAGGAAAAGGTTAAAGTCCACAATCTCACTGTGCTGGTGTTGAGCAGATGAGAAGGAAGACTTGATTATCCAGTTAATAGTATCCTGTGTGTGCATACGTGTGTGTGTGTGTATGTGCACATTATTACTAATGGTCAGGTACTGTATGCACAGAGATGACATGTGTGTACAGTGTGTCAGGACACCATTAGTTGACCATTAGGTCGTGTGTTTGCTCTGCTTACATTCGAGACAACTGGCGTCATGCTAACAGAATCGGGGAGTGGTCCGACATGTAATTGCATTTGTTTAAGATTGCGGGGTAAAAAGGTGAGGGCCGTGTCACACATGGCATTGTGGGATAATGAAGTAGGTGAAACGGCAGACTCAGGTGTCTGTTCGCGGGAGAAGCGTTTACAGTTTACAGTATCTGGCGGTGTATTTGCCTGCCTCAGCAGCTCCTGGTGTCCTGCTATCAGTCTGGGCTAAATGGGGCCTGACCGAATCCTTTCATGTCTCAGCGTCAGACCCAGCACGATGTGCTCTCACTCACTGCCATAAACACACACACACCGACTCTCCTGCCGTTATTTACCACTGCGGCAATGCACGCACACACGCATGACACACATAACACACAGGATTATTACATGGGCCTGAGAGATGACGCCGATGACAGATGACTGAGAGAAACAGCATCTAAAAAAAGGAAGGAAATCGTCCCCTCATTATTCCCTCATCTCACAGGCAGCCAGTTGGTCATTTCCATGGCAGAGACAGAGACAGCAGAGAGGCAGACAGCGAATATGTCAGTTCTTGGCATCTATGATGACTGACTGCTGTGCCACTGGAGCACTAATAACAATAAAGAGGGCACTAAGCCACACTCTATTTTTACATCTCTGCCTCCTCTCTACAGCCCAGGGGGGAATACATGCACAGACACACACACACGCACACACACAAACACAGGGGAGAGGCTCTAATTAGCGGCAGAAAGGAATACAATGAGTGAGTTATTAAGAAACAGGGGCGGATCGCAGCCAACCTTTGCCCCCTGTCGGAGCACAGGTCACATGATAAGAGAAGGATATCCGCCAGACGACGGCGCCAAGCGGCCTGTGCCCACTGAGGAGATGAAATAGGCTCAATCTCAAGCTCAGTGGTGCACTGATTGTTTTGTTTTCTAAGAATATGTGCTTGCAGGAGGACAAACTCCACATTTAGCCAGAGTCATCATATCATTCAATATATTATATGCATGTTTACATGAAGATTTAGATACAGGGTGTCCACGGGGTCTTAATGATGAATTAACAAAGTGCAATGCAAACTGTGCACCAGAGTTCAGCCCCAACACGACCCACTCTGCACTAACAACGTTAACTTCTGACTCCAGTAAGAGACCTCCTGACAGTGTTTGGATATACACCAACATTAAAAGTGGATGTGCTCTGGACTTAACATATGGTAGCTAAAAAATCAGTAATGTAAAATCATGTGCTTAGTACTTTTTTGCCAGTATGGACATTATGCAGGTCTTGAATTTAAGCTACAATTGTCTTAAATGAATGTAACTAGACACATAGCTTGATGATGTCATGAGGTAGCATGGGATCATGGGAGTTGTTCTCATCTTTGTTAAACAACCGTCATTGCCACTGTACTGTAAATCTATCTGAGGTGAATGCTCCTCACTCTTTGACAGATCTGATATATTCCATGTTTTCACAGAAGTTATAGCACCTAGTGGTTCATTTTTTGAGACTAAGCAACATATAGAATAAGCTCATAAGACTAGACCACCAAAACTACAGTATGTGCAACCATATCTGTTTCCAGTTAATTATGGCCTTCTGAGACAGGTGAATAGGTGGAACAGGTGGAATAAATAAAGTAAGAGTTAAAAAGAGAGGTTGAAAGGATACTACAATTAAAAGACTTTTTGAAAGTCATTACACTCATATGCCTTCACAACTTTTGTCTATCTACATAGAATTCCAGATTACGTCCTGCTGCAGCACAGCATGCAGATAAACTGAGTTTACCCAGCTCTAAAATGACTGACTGACTGTAGCTCTCTTCACAGCATGTACCCCATTCCCACTTAGATCCTCATTTTTGCTCCCTCTTTCTCTCCCCTCCATGGATCCCTCCGGACTTCTCAGAGTTGAACTCACCCAACACATAGAAGCTGTGCCGCAGGTTCACATGCAAAACGTTAATAACGGTCAAGCACGTTTATTTGTAGTATCTGAGAACAAGAAAGAGAAAAACCAAAGCCAAATTTGTTCCTCCACTTAGCGAAGCATTTTCCACCCCCCGTTCCTCAGTCGAATGAGACACTTAGGAACACTGGCTTTTATGATTTTTTATGATTTTTTATGATCCTCTGGTTTGGCGGGCGAGCCCATTATGAAATGCAAAATAATAACTAATATTTTCCAAATGTAACATAAAGCTATGAAACCGGCCCAGCCGCCTCTGTTTTTTCCACATTCTTTATAAGGATTTGAGTCTTATGAATCTCACTCGGAGGCTTTTGAGGTCCTTTTTCCCCTCTCTCCTTACTCTATTCCTTACTTTTCTGTCTCTTCATTTCTGCCACATTGGTGGGCTAGTTGACTGAAGTTGCTGGTTATCTGTCTAACTTTGACCCAGATGGAAATGTCAGGCCTTTTTTTGGCTGCAACCAGGGACTCCCGGCAGTGGCCATCTTATGCCCCTGGCTTTCTAAATATACAGCTGGAGTGTGGAGAGGTTGCAGCCGTGTGTGTGTGTGTTTGTGTGTGTATCTCTCTTGTGTGTGCATGAGTGTATATGAGAGAGAGAGACTATCGGGGCACTGCCAACACAGGCATCATGATCCCTCTCATTTAGGGACCGCTAATTGGCAGTTAATTAGCAGAATTGACTCTGTTGTCAGATCCCAAGTGCCAGCCCCCCTACCAACACCCCCTACCCGCTAAGTTCATTTGATCTGGCTGCTTTCTTGATGCTGTAATAATAATCCCATTTTATCTGTTTTGGAGGGAGAAGCACATTTGGAAAAACATATTTTCATTATTGGCAGAGTGAAATAGAACAGACTCCCTGTTGTAGTAGGTTTCATTTTGTTTTTTCATTTTGTTGTTACAGATCCAAATATCTGTTCGCGGCACAATTGAGACACATTCTGTACTCACAGGATAAGCCATGGGAGCCTTGAATAGCTGATGCCACACATGGGCTCAAGTACATCAGAAAGTGTCTGGTTGGATATTACAAATACTTGCTCATCAAATGAATTTGAAACAAAATACAAAGTACAGGTATGAGAAATGTGTTTAACTAAACTTTAACTTTGTAATTTGAAAATGCAAAAATATGTTCTATACCAGTACCAATTTGTAGCTACAATATGGGTCTGATTTTAAAACTTGCACTTGAACTTCAAAAATGACCTAACTAATAACAGGTTTGACATTATGTCAATGACGTCTATTTATTCGGTTGCACAAATATAAAATTAGTATGCTAACAAGCTAGTCCCAGCCCATCCGGTTTGGTAAAACCACTTTGTACCTCAAGAGACGATAGTGAGTCACTGTAGTGTCCAGTTAGCCCAGAGTCCAACAACACTGAGTCTGTTTTCTTGCCGGGTTTGGCTCCTGTAATTCACTTACATTGCGGCCAAAATCTGTGATTGGGCTACTTGTATTTTTTTTTTTCTCCAGTTTAAACCTGGGGAATAAAATGTGTCATATTTGAAAATAAATTGACATATTAAATCATGTACAAATACAAGCACTTAAAGTATTTTCTTACAAATTACTTCACTGGCAAAATACAAATTACTAAAGTAATTAAAGGACCAGTGTGCAAGATTTAGTGGCATCGAGCGGTTAGCTTGCAGATTGCAAAAACCTTGCCTTACCCTCCTCTTCCAAGTGTCTAGGACGACCTATCTCCCATATTCTGCCTGTAGATCCCCCTAAATCTTACATACTGGACCTTTAAATACAAAATCAGAATCAGAAATACTTTGTTGGTTCCCAGGATAAAATTGGTTGTGTTACAGTTGCACCCATTCATAGAAATGATAAGAAAATAGAAACAGTATGTAAATGTATGTGCATTATACTACTATATGCAAAAATATATAGAAAACATAGAAAATAAGAAATGTGTCAAAAAAAATGTATACAATATATACAACAACACATAAACAGTGTAAACAAACAATAATGCTGAAGATGGGGAATATATACGTGTGTTAGGATTCAGGAGTTTTATAAACATGTATTTTAAATACATTTGATTGAAATACTGCCCATGTCTGGCTGATGCTAATGTGCGCCACTGTGTTTATGTCTTCACTAACAGTATATGTGCTGCGTGTGAGCACATGAGCACATACCGCTCAGTGTGATTAACAGGACCCACTACCAATTTATCAGGCACTGGGGGCACATTGGGTCATAGCATGGCATGGACACCCACCGTGGCCATGCAGCAGCCCAGTGCCCATCTCGGTGTGGGTCTGGAGTTATGAAAAACAGGTGGTGCTTTAATAAGATTGGCAGTGTCGGCCGATCATGCACAAAAATGAACGCTTTTTTACTTGTTTTCCCCCATTACAAGCTCGAGACTCTCCAAGGCTGTGTGGAATTCTCCCAGCAAAGACGGCATGCAAGGAGAACGAAGCCAGACGAGGCAAAGATAGAGCTGAAAGAGGCATTACAGAGAGAGCATTAGAGAGCGATGGAGAGAGATGGGAGGAGGGAGGTCTTTGTACTTCTCTGCTCCTTTTGGCTCTTTTATTCCTCAACGGCTTGGTTTTATTGGTGGGTCGTTTAATAACAAGGGCTCCGCGTTTGAAATGAAGTCGAGCTGCGTTTGCGTGGGCGAGCCTCCTTTTTTTTATTTTAAGATGGTAATTTCTGTACTAGGGGTGAGAACTGTAGAGAGATAGACAATACACGAGAGGAGAAGGAGAGAAGGGTGAGGAGTGTGGGAGAGGGAGAATTCAAGGAGAATACAAGGGAGGAAAGTAGGTTAATTTATTTCATTTGCGGGAAGAGAAATAACTTAAAAAGAGGGAAAAAAGAAAGGTTGGTGATAGTGAGAAGGAAAGTGTAGGATGCTGTTTTCATGAACAAGCAGCTTAATGCACACGGGCAGCCACAGTAAGCCTGCCAGAATCTCCCTGTGCCTGAGGCCATCTGTGAGCAGAATAGCAATTTTATTACTTTGTCATTAAACCAATTTCACAGCAGTATTGTTTGTTAATGAGCAGCCGCAAACGAGCGGAGATGTCACGTACTAGAATAGCAGCAAGATTTGTGACCCGGGCTCTCCTCCGTCTCATCCTGGCAACCTGTGCCTCATTCTTATTCTTCTTCTTGCTCTTTCTGCCGTCGTCTCCTTCCATCCTCACTGTCATCCTCTCCCTGCCATCCTCCCATCGTGCTCATCCCTCCCCCTGTTATAAGGGTCCCCGGCTCATAAAAGGGGAAACTGCTGAAAGATAAAATGCAAAGTCTATACAGTCAAGTCTCTGTTTATGAGCTTCCATTTGCCTTTAGAGCTCATTGGGACGAATGGTTTCTCCATGGGCTTTCAGGGCGTGCAGCTGGAAAGCCTGGGATGTTGGCCTGTTATTTAGCTCTAAAGCCTAACACGGGTGCCAACGGCAAGTGCCAACAGAGGGACTAGGCGTCTGAATAGGTGCATAAGTCCTTTTTGGATTGTATGCAAGATGATGTCATGCATTTTTTCTGATTTTTCAAAGTTGTTTAGAGTTACCAGGCTTGATCTCTGCTTTTTTCCCCTAGTTGTTGTAGACAGTCGTCCATTTAAAGAGATAGTTCACCCCAAAATCAAAAATACATATTTTTCCTCTGACCTGTAGTGCTATTCCATACAGATTGTTTTAGTGTTAGTTTTAGATTTTTGGAGATATCAGTTGTGGAAATGTCTGCCTTCTTTCCAATTTAAAGTGACTAAATGTTACTCAGTTTGTGGTCCTTAAAGCACCAAGAAAATATTTTTTTTTTTAAATCAGCACCACTGTCTCTGTCCAGAAATCATGACCTGGATACTCAAGATAATCTACAGACCTTGTTGTGAACAGTTTCATGTAGGAACTACTTTCTTTCCAGGAAATAGTAGCAGATTCTACTGCAGGATGAAAGTCATTCCAGTAGATTCTGCTGAAGAAACAAAGTAGTTTGTACATGAAACTGCTCCCAACAAGGTCTGTGAATTAGAAAGTATGGATTTATAACGTATTTTTTGGTGCTTTAAGCACCACAAGTCGAGTGCCATGCAGCCCCATTATATTGGAGAGATGGCAGACGTCTCTACAACTGATATCTCCAAAATTCTGCAACTCACATCAAAAGTATCTAGATGGAAGAATAGCACTACAGGTGAGAAGAGATGTATATATTTTTGATTTAGAGTGAACTGCCCCTTTAAAGAAAACCCTTGCTTAAGTTAGTCTAGTTTGGAATGCCCTGTTTTCACAAAGAAAGCCATGTGCTTCAGCTGCTATGGTGCTATATGTGTCTTTATGGCAAGTCGCTGTGTTTATGTTTTTGCTCTGGAGGTCAGTTGGCAGAGATTCTTGGTCTTTTTGTGGCTTATGACCGAGAGAGAGGCGGCGAGACAGACAGACAGAGAAAGAAGCAGAGGGAGAGATTTAAACTGAGGCCCCAGAGGATCAGACAACCTGACAGACTAGATTTGGAATAATTAGTTTTATCTGTTGAGGGAGATAGCCAGAGGAGCTGTGTGTTAGCCACAGGGTGCTGCTGCTGTGTGTATCTCTGTGGGTTTCGGGCGGCTGAATGTTGTGTTTAGGTGGATGGTGTATGCGTGGAAGGAGGGGTGAGGGTGTGGGGGACTAAAAAGGATAAAGGTGACCAGGTGTAACAGAATGGCCTTGAGGGTGTGTGTGTGTTTTGGAGCCAGAGAGGACAGGAGCTCCTTCTTTTGGCTGAGCTCTTTAAACTCTGTGAACCTCCACAAGGTATTTTCTCTCTGTCCAGGCATGCTCACTCTTTCTCCTTCTCTCTGTTTTTCTCTTTACTTCTTTCACACTTTGCATTCCCTCTATCTATCTCCTGTGTTTGGCAGTGCAGTAACGCCATGCAAATAAGCGCATTCTTCTTCTATCTTTTCTTTGCTTTGTTTGTGTGGTGTCATGTTCAAAATAACCTCCATTGACCAAAGGTGGGAAGTAACTAAGTACAAATACTTTGTACCTAAATATGATTTTTCAGGTATCTATACCATACTTGAGTGTTTATTTTTCTGACAACTTTTTTTAGTTTTACTCCCCACATTTTAACACAAATATCTGTAATTTCTACTTTTAAAAACAGGCTTGTTACATTACTTTTAATGCATATTAAGGGAATTATTGATCATTATTGATCAAGACTAAAATGATATGACAAGATAAAATTTACATAAAAGACATAAATAGTCAAAACAGACAAGAGGGAGACTCGACTGAGGTTCAGTTAGCATTGCACAGCTGGTAAAATACTTTGAGTACATTTCAGAACCTGTACTTTTTCACTTTTACTTGAGTAAAGAAGTTGAATCAGTACCTCTACTTTTATCAGACTCATGTTTTACACAAGTATCTGTGCTTCCTCTTGAGTAAAGAATGTGTGTGCTTTTACCACCTCTGCCGTTGACCTCCCTCTGCCTCCTGTAAGACACAATGAAAGTGTTTTTGGATATGAAAAGGCGAGACGGTTGTAATCACATCCTTAACAATGCTCCAATGTATTATTCTTACCTGTTGTGCGTGTGTGTTTGTGTGTATTTTCCGAAGCTGTGATTCATGGCCCGGTGCCCTCTGTGGCTTTGAGGTGCAGGCCAATAAGCCCATCATGGAAGACCCTATAAATCAATATCGCCTTTTGTTTGTTTAAGCCATGCGCTGCCCCAGTTCAGGCCTGTTATGGATGAGATATCAGTGGAGTCGGTGCCAACCAGAAAAGAGGAGGGAGGGTGAGGCAGGAGGGAGGGAGGGAGGGAGGGAGTCACAGGACCTCTCCACAAAAACAATCCAATCTTAATTGGAACGCAGCCCAAAATCTTGGAGATATCAATCCTGGTAATTTGCAATTTGGGAGAGGTGAGAAATAAACGGTGCAGCTTGCTTGCCGTGTTCTCTCCATGCACACACCAACACACACATGCGCTGCATGTTACTTTGATGAAGTTATCAGAGGTAGCTGGAGGAATTAGCCACTATTAGCCAACACTATTACATGCATAACAAGATGCAGAGATACAGAGGAAGAGCTGGAGGAAGGAAGGGGGAGAACAATGAGGAGTATATTACCCTAATCTAGGGTTTCTCTCTTCCCAGGCTTATGAATATTTATTCCTCCCATTACCGATGATGATGTTTCAATTGGGAGACTCTCTGTGAGCATGTGCGGCAAGGAGGGAGGGCAGCGAGAAATGTGTTTTGCCCTAGTGTGGGGTGGAGAGTGTCTGCCTGTAGCCCTCCTAAGACAAATCTGCTTTATCATCTTCTTGTTATAGTGTATTGGTGACCTCCTTTCTCACAGATATGAGGTGTCTCCAAAATGAGATATCTGCCATTTGATAAGAAGTTATACTTTTTTATGAAATTGTAGTAGATATCAATGTTAAACTCATCTCTGGTCAGGGATATTTTAACTAAACATTTTTAATTCAATGCGACACTGATACTTTTTGTCACAATTTTACCAATACTGATACTAATAATCTTTTAAAAGTGTAAGTAATTTTTCAAGATAAGGTTGATTTTTAGGGGGGAAAAGGGAAAATCACATGACAAATAGTGGCCATTAATTTATAACAAAATTTATTACTAAAGCAAATATTATAACAATTAAATGAAAATGTTTGTCATAATAAGTGTAAAAAATAGTCAGAAATATTGTGATACTTTCAAGTGTGTGTTGTTTAAATGTTTGAGTTTTTCATCGCCACAGTCGCCTTAGTGCTTGCTTTTGGTGAGAACTTTTGGGTTTATGAAGAGTATGCTCTAGACCTGCTCTCTATGAAAAGTGCCCTGAGATAAATCTGTTATGATTTTGTGTTATACAAATAAAATTGAATTGAGTTGAACTGACTTGATTATCGGTATGTTTTTCTAAAGGAATCGACACCAAATGAATTGCTTGTGAAGATCGATCCACCAATCCCTAATTTTAACCCACAAAATGTAACATTTGAGGTCATCTATATTTTAGAGTTATTACTAGATAGGACGACTCACTCCTGACAGTTCACTGACTTACATTCAGGCACCATATTCTGCAGTGTGGGCTGATTGACTGTGGCTTTTGTGAGACACAGAGATTGCTGTATTTGTTTCAGGCTGTCACATATGAAGGAGGCCAGTCAAAGCTGCACACAGTCAGCGGTCGAGCTGATCTGAGAAGCAGAGGGCTCGCTTCAGGCCACCAGGCACATCAGAGTCCCTGTGGTCCGCTCCACAGTGTCACTGCTGCCTCTGCCAGCAGTCCCCTCCACAAACAACAGCTATTTATATCACCAGCCTGCTGCTGGGCTTTTTAGCCCTAAACTCTGCTCCTGACCGTGCCTGCACGTGTGTCTGTGTCTGTGCGTGTGTGTGTGTGTGTGTGTGTGTGTGTGTCTGCGTTCTGTTGACGCTTATGTATGTCAAAGCGATTATGTGCAATTGAAACTCGGATTAATTATTCAACAGGGAAGTCAGAGGCAAGCTGACAACATTTGACCGATGACTCTCGTGGTCACTAATATGTGCTAGACGCAAACACTCAGACACATCATGGAAACGTGCTCGGTGGAAAACACTCACTCACACGCCAGAGACACAATGATGAGAAGATGATGACATCCCAGTGGGAGGGAGAATCCCTTTCCAAACACACACACACACACACACACACACACACACACTGAGTGCTGTACTCTCCAGCAGTCTGGCTCTTAAAGACTCTGAGTGTAACGGCACCTAAACCCTGGCATTAGAGAATCTCGACAGTCGATCCACCAGGTTTAGGTGTCACTTTTTAATTGCTCAAACTGCTGTGCATTTTCACTGCCCTGAATTCATGGTTCAGCAGCAGTGTGTGTGAGGAGAAAAAAGTCAGAGGAGGGAGAGCATGTGTGTATATATGTTAGGGGGTGGTGAAATGGGGGCACCTTCCCTGCACAGCCTCCCATTGGCTCTGCTTTCTGACTAATGCATTTGAGATTCAGGAGTTCATATCTGCAGTGCATGCATGCTCACAAGTGTACCCAAGCATGCATGTGTGTTGCGTAAGGACATAACTGCTGAAGCCCCTCTTGGCAGGCCCCCTCTTCTTCTTCTTCTCTTTGAGCTGAAGCCATTATAGTCTTATAAAGGAGTGGAGAAGAAGAGACGTTTGATATGAAGCAAAGGAAATAGATTGGCCTTATTTCCTTCCTGGCTGCTGCAACGCAGACACTTGTGTTGCCGAGACGATTCAGGCAATTGACACTCAATTTTGTTTGAAATATCACGCCTCTATCATGTCATTATCAGCTTCCCCTGGTAATCCACAAAGCCGCCCTGTTTGATATCTGACAATAAGGGGGGGAGTCACAGAGTCGCGGAATCTCTCACTCGATTACCAGGCGGAGAGGGAAAAAAGGGGCTGAGAATGAAAGGGAGCAGAGCGGGAGACAAAGAGAGGGCGAAGATGGAAAGATAGTGCAGGGAGGGAGACAGAGAGGCTAAAAAAGTCACACATTTGTATGATAGCAGCGAGAAGTGGATGGAAACGGAAGATTATACCTGCCCTCCCCACAGAGATGCACAAAAGGAGCCCAACAGGGCCTGGCATTGTGGGGGAAAAAAGAGGAATCTGGGTAATAGGGGTGGCAAGCTTCACAACTGAGAAAATGGGGCGATCTTGTAAGCACACCCACTCATCTCAGGAGGGCTGATGGGTAATGATAGTGCTGGAATCATTCTTGCCAGCCTGCCAGCACGTCTCTGTTCTATTTCTCGCTGGCCCTGCATGAAAGCAGGAAGCCCTCACCCACCCAAAAGGTGAGACGCGTTACCTTCCAGCGCTGACGACCCCTGTCATCCGCTATGTGCTGGAACCTTTGACGGGGGGGCTAATATTGACATATGCTGGGATGCTTTCAAATGCTCTTCAAACAAACAGAGAACACAGCTGTTGGTCCCTTGGCTTCTGGGCAGGCAGACGATACCTTTTGTGCACCTATGCGTTACGTTAATAAGGTGTTGTCTTAAGGGAGGGGGGCCTCACTAACAAGGGAGATCAACTCTTTCCTTAATCCCCGCTGTCTGGTTGGTGATATTCAAAAATAACAGCGTTAGTAAAAACATTCCTGGGCAGAGGTGCCAGCCTCTGAGGAGAGGAAGGTTAATGACGGGAAATATTAGGGGACTGTCTGGGAAAAAGAGGGAAAAAGGAGAGATGATTCCACCCACCCTCCTAACATCAGAAAACTGGTAGAGCTGGGGCAGGTTAGCCATGCTGGGTTGCTACAATAAGGTCTCTTTCATACAGGTGTGTTGACGCCTGGGGCAGGCTTGGCCTCGGTCCATTCCATTCACCCTGGCTGATTTGAACAATAACTATCATATCTCTTAAAAGAGAAGGGAGGGTGAAGCGTCAAGACGGAGATGCCTGAGAGCAGTGTCGGGGCCAAGAAAAACCCCCGCTGCCGTTGTCAGAGCTTGTTGATGTTTTAGTGGAGGAAAAAACGGGCAAGTTTTTTTTTTAATCCCCCACCCTGCCCCGCTACATATCCCCCACATTTTTTTCCTCTCCTCCTTTCTCTCTGCGCTGGATTCAGTGTTTTTGTGCCGTAGGACAGAGTGTGGTGAGGAGACAGAGGAACAAAGTGCTGCTGTGTGGAGCAGCAGCTGCTGCTTGCCGGATCAAAGGGGCAACAAGCGTGGTCTTCCTGGCCCAACGCTGCTCTGGAGGTGTTTGACGGACAGTCAGCAGCTGGGGCCGCACAGCCCGCCATGTGAGGGGTCAGGCTGCTGGACTGCAAGGCCCAGGGGTGACATGCCCTCACTGGACAGGGGGAAGAGGGGAGAAGGTGTTAGATGGGAGGGTAAATAGAGGGAGAGATGTCTATGTTTGTCTCCTTTGTTGTTTGTCTTGCTGTTGTTGTTTAGAGAGTTACTGTTGGGATTATTACGGCACATTTCATTCAAATTGTCAGACTGCAAGATATTTATTCATTCATGATGTCCAGTGAGTTCTCACTTAGGACTGGGCAATATATTGATGTTATATCAATATTGTGATATATCGTTTCAGACTTTGGATATCATTATATCGAGATATGACATTAGTGTTGTCTTTTGCTGGCAACTAGCGATTATTTTAATTGTTGATTGATCTGTCAATTATTTTCTTGATTAATCAATTAGGTGTTTGGTCTTTAAAATGTCAGATAGTGATACTGGTCAAATCAGAGCCAAAATAGCCTAATTTGGCTGTTTACATCACTTCAGACTACACCTAATACTAGGAATGTAACAAGACCAAAAACTCATAATGCCACAATCAGTAGTCAATGATACAATATTTATTTAGTCTGATGTGTACAGTAGTTTTTGCTCATGTTTCATTTTCCATGAACTAAGCATGTGAAAAAAACTGAATGAATGTAACCATGTAATATTGCAGTAGATGTCATCACAGTCTGATACAGTACAATACAGAAAACAAGGTCTATCCAAAAGCAAAACTGGATCAATGAACTATCTCGAACCAAATTACAAACATAATAACAAATGCCCCCCCCCCCACAAGGAGGCCCACCTCCCATTTTTTAAAACATCTGATCCACAGCAATGCATCATATTATGTCAGACTATCATATTGTAGCACTATTTGAGAATTAACGGTATGTTATTTTACAGAAAATGTGTTTATCGAGATATTATTTAAAAGCCATATCGCCCTAGTACTCACTTATTCATCATAATGCATGGGCGGTAGCTGAAGCCTGATTTTAAGACTAAAACCATCACTGGAATAGCATTGCACTCCACACTGCAGTGTTCCACCTCTTTGGTGCTGACAGAAAATCAGAGCAAGAGAAAGTGAGACAGACAGAGAGCGAGCATGCCGCAGTGCTATTGATTTATTTTAATTAGCTGCTCGTTAAATCGTGTCAGTTTGCAACACAAATATATAATTCTTTGTCTGATTTTCCACTCGAGTCTTAATGACTCGTACTCCCCGGGTTTCAGAGAGGAATGACTTCTGCAGCTAGACTGACAGAGCAGTGCAAATGTTACTCATATAGTGCTGAGGGGGGGGATGCCACAAAAGGGCAATGAGTGGAGTAATAAAAAGGGAAAGAAAAACAGGTCAGTGAAAGTCCATGGAGGAGAGGTGAAACAGTCCCCCTTTGAGAGAGGCAGACAAAAGAGTGTGGAGGGGGGTACCGTACGGAGCAGGCACTGTGGATGAGAGACACAGAGGTAAAACTATGTAAACACAGTGGCTGCCCTAAACGTGGGCCCTCTCTGACGTTCCTAAAAAACGATCCTGCCTCGCTCCGCTTCACATCTGCACTAAATCAAACACGGGGGTGAGGTAATGTTCGCCCGGCTTATGTCTGTTGACTCCTGTTTTAACTTAAAGAAGGGCTGAAGGGATCGAAAAAGGGAAACTTTGCTTCTGATAGGATGAGCTACGAGGAAGCTTCCTCGTTCCTAGCCTATCTCTTTTTGTCCGTTATCTCCATCCCGGAGCAGTGGAGCCTGTGAAAAGCTCCTTTGTGGTAGTTTATGATAAATCCGGAGATACTGTAGGTTCAGTCTGGTGGCAGGCGATGTATAAACTGTTACAGGGGGCCTGTTAGGACCATGTGAGCTGATTCAATCAGTGTTGTTGACACTACAGTAGATCAGTGTTGGAGGTTCAGTAGCCCCAGACTGCCCCACTGTCTGACCGGACCATAATGAGTGTTTGCTTATACTAAACACACCCTTCTCCTCATGGGGTTAATTTGCATGCACTTCCTGGTCAAAGGACACTGAGTGTTTTACTCGAGTACTCCTACTACCTAAATCTTGGTATTTCTTGGTATTATTTCTATATATTTGCAGGACATAGTGGTGCACACTTCAGCATGCTCTGTGACAGTCTCAGCCCTTGCTCTGAAAAAAATTAGGCAAACTACACTGATTAATACACACATACAATATGAGATAAGTTCATTTGATATCTGTAAGCCTTGTTTGCCGTTTGGGCAGGATAGTACACTGATATCAGAATACAGAACCACATCTTAGTGTATTGTTGTTGTTGGACATAATTGAGTCCATCTTTTCAACATATTTTAGACCTATGGAGTTATATTTTCGGGTATAATGTTATAATGGCCAATTTGAGGGTTCATCTACTGGAATATAAAAGGGTTCTCAGTAGAACCCCCTTGGTAGGTTCTAGATAAAACCCTATGGTGACAAGTTTGAAGAACTCTATATTGTCGTGCAGCAGTAAAAGGAATAAAAAATCTGAGTGTATCTTCATAAATCAATGATCACCAAAAATAAAAAAATACAATACGGCTTGAGGTCTCATGTAGGTTTAAATTTTGGGGTTAACTTAAAGATTAAGTTAGTGAACAACTTGTAGATTTTGCTAGCTTATCCAAAAAGTGATGAGACGACTTCAGTGCATCATGCACACAACACTCTGTATGACGCAGGACGTAAAGCACCACCCCTGGATGAAATACCAAGTTTTTAGGAAGTCCTGTTTTACTCCTTTCTGTCTGTCTTTTTTTGTTAAGGGGGGAGAGGATCAAACTAAAGCCTTCCTCCTTTGATTCCAGTGAGTTGTGACTCAATCGCTGGAGGTTTGGAATCTTTATTTCTGTCTGAAGCACAAGTATGGAAGCAATGAGCTCTAATAGGAACCAGAGGACAGTCATGTTTGCAAGCAGTGATCACGGATTGAGTTCAGCACGTTCTTATTCAGATTGTGTTGCATCTAATCTTCCTGCAAAGACAGACAGGATAGGGGCCCGGGGATTTGACTGACAAACGGAAACCTGCACCCCTTGTCCCTGGCATACAAGACCTCAAAATAGGCAAATGCAGGTCAGCCATGAAGGCAATAAACTGTCAACGATTTCTATGTCACATTTTCAAAGCTGCCTTCTCTCTTTGCATGCTCTGCACGGCTACATTTGGAGCAGTCCGGTGCTCATTTCTTGCAGAAGACATGTTTAGTATTTCTCTGTTTCTCTCTGGCTCTGTCTCGGTTTCTTTCTTTCATCACAAACTCGTCAAACGAGTGACCCTACTCCTGATTGGCTGGGTTCCCTCCAATCTCTACAGCAATTGGCCAGCCAAGCAGCGAGGCTCTCTGTCTCATCTCCCTCCCTCTCAGTCTCTCTCTCGTCTTGGCTGTGCTCCAGGGTAGGGTGGTTTGGCATGACGATTTCTCAGGGAAGGAATGCTGACAACAGGAGCGAGTTACCAGGTGTGGCTGCAAGTCAGTTAACCAGAAACAAGACCTTTCTGACAGATTGAGATGAGGAAGCAAGAAAAAAAAAAAAGATTAAATACAAGCAGCTCTGAGTCAGACAGACTGGTTCTGCTGTGTTGGTTGTTTTGAAGATGGTGTGTTTATCTTGAAACATCTTGCAACCTTCCACAGTATCTGTCAACTTATAAGCCTTTTCTTATATGATGATGATGCAGTTGGTTTGTTGCATTAAAGGGATAGTTTGGATTATTTGTAGTGGGGTTGTATATGAGGTATGTTATATGAGGTACTCATCAACAGTCAACATCTACCTACAGTAGATGGTGGTCAACACACCCCCAGTTTAGGAAACCAATGTTATATAAGTAAAATATCACTCTTTCTTGCTAAACCAGACAACATTGGCAAAATCAGTAATTTTACTTTGCAGAGCATAGGAGGTGCTGCTGCATGCTGGTCCTCCACATGGTGGTCTATTGTTCAGTTTTTTTGTGTTAAAGGGGGACTTTGGTGAATCCGAACTAAACATTGAAAAACACCAAAGTCACATGATGACACAAACAAACTAACTAATCGAGGCAGCTGTAGCCCAGGTACTGTGTCCTATAAGCTACAATTGCTGATTTTGCCTTCAAAATTTTTTAAATTATCCCTTTAATGGAACATAAGTAAGGATCATAAAGTTGAATGGCTTTTCTTCATAAAATAGTGGCACATTGTATGTTTTAGCATTATGTAAGTTTCCTATTAGATCTAAGTCCCGTCTTCTGACTCAATCCCTTCACAATCACACTCTCACTGGGTGTAGCATAACATTGTATGCTAGCCAGGGTATTTAACACCTAAGCAGACACGCTCTGAGCCCCCCTCCCCTGTGTGTGTGTGTGTGAGCAGATATTAGTAACCAGGGATGCCGTGTTGATCCAGCCTAGCGGAGACCCTGTGTCAAGTGGACTCCCACTGCTCTGGCTCCATCATTCATATCTGTCTGTTATTTTCCTCTGCGACCTGCACAGACACAATACCCAGAGCGCCAGTAAACTTAGCACTCCATATCGTCATGGTGCCACGTTCTCAGCCTCCCAGAGGAGATGCATATTGTGCATATGCATTTGTACACACGTGTACACGCTCACGCCATTTCAGGGTATGTCAGCGAGAAGTGCTACTGTAAGTCCAATTGGCAGCAGCATGTGAAGAATGCGCCGACATGCACATACACACATATTGACTGACAAGTGCATACATATTCACATGCACGCTCCAAAACATTCTTAGCACTGTGAGGGCAGTTTTTGATACGCGACTTGAAAATGTGTTTAAAGCTTATTGGCCAGAAGAAACCAGTTGCCCACATTAAACAGCAGTGGACTGTCGCCCCCTCCAACACCGGCCCGCTTTCTCCTGGGGTAATGTACACATTCTGCGCTGTATCCCAAGGAATGACCTCCACACGACCCCCTAACCTCGCCTTTAATTATTTGTTTGAAGACAGCATGGAGTTCCCATGCTGAGAGGTGCTCTGTGTACTGTGTGTGTGCATGTGTGTGCGTTTCTGTGCGCTAACATTGAGCAGAGGCAGGCCGTAATAAGCTAGACCACCAGATGTAGATAATAAAACATGGGCTTTGAGTTGGAGGTTTTTTAGCTAGTGTCCCCTGTGAGCCTCCTGTGTTCTGGTTAGCCTACAGACACGCTGGCGGTGCTTGTGGTCGTGTCCACGGTGTCGATGTGTGGATTTACAGCACGCACGTATGTTTTAGCGAGTGGTTGGGAATTCTCAGTCCCTGTGGTCAACCTCTGTGTCTCTCTCGGGGCCTCGGGTGTATCCATCTATCCATCCGTCCATCCCAGTTGACTGGCCTCCATCTCTGGAGGATTCCTGGTGGTGTTGTTCTAAGCACACACCATTAGCAGCTCACGGGTGGAGGGAAAACAGTG
>JAJHUR010111186.1:0-16543 GCA_027495735.1 Lutjanus campechanus | reverse complement strand
TCATAAGAGATGAAAGGGATTATGTTTATATGAATCTATACATTATGTTTTTAAAGACAATGTCGCATATTATGCCTTTAAATATTAAATGTCCTCTTACCACCTATCACACTGATTTAATTCAGACAATGGACCATATTTAATTGTCTCTGTCTACCGAGTAGGCGCCTGCCTTTATCTGCTAAACACTGATGCACATTTACCACGGAACAAGTTGACTCATAAGCTGTGTAACCATCCCTACTGCTCCCCTCTCCTCTCTCCTCCCCGCCGTTAAATGCTAAACCGAGCGAGCCATGCTAATCGGTGGGAAGAGGCGACTAAAGCTACTGCTAATCCATTCTGGAATTACGGGGGAGAACAAATTAAGAAACTTCAACTCATTAGCTGAGCTTTAATTCACCGCCCCTCCTGGAGTAATCCCTAAACTCAGCCTCTCCAGTTAATTATACTGAGGCCCTGGATGAGAGGCCCTTCATTGTGTTGCTGTTGTTGTTGTGCTGTGTTGAGTTTGTGAGGTGTGTGTGTGTGTCTGTGTGCGTGTGCTTGTTTGCCTCGTTGGTTTTGACTCAGAGAAGCAAGCTAAGACACATCAATACCACAGCAGTATCCTACAGTGAGAATCACCTAATGCTAAATATTCTTCAGTTGCTAAGATAACTGCAAAGCTTTGACAATCCCGATGATTTATTTATTCCAGGGTTCTGGCTGTAAGGGAGATGAAGGGGTGTATGTGTGTGGGAGTGTGTGTGTGTGTGTGTGTGTGTGTGGATGCACTTTTCTATTTGCAGTGTGGGGCATGAAAGTAAACTACATGAAAATATAAACACCTTCGATCAAAAAAAGAAAAAGAAAAAAAATGCATTGACGTCTTTTCTTCATGCAGGTTTAGGGGAATTTTCAGGGCCCTTATGTGCATGTGGGAAATGGTAGGTACTGCTGTGATGAGAGAGGAGGCAAAGTCTGAGAAATCAAAAAGAGTCCCTTTCAAGAAAAAGTCACCTGCGCCCAGCTACATACTAAATGATTTACAGACTCTGGCATTTTCTCGCAGCTCTGAGTATTGATATACACAGATGTATGATGCTGGCCCTTTTTCGAGCAGGAACCAAAGAGGCGTGAGATTTGGCAATTCTCTGAAAGTGCTTTCAATTTCTTTTGAATGTTTGAGTGTAGATTAATGCAGCTTAAAAGTGTGACACTGACATGGCTTGCGTCTTTATTCAAGCACATTTAAATGTAGTCTAGACAGGTGGAAACTATTTCTTTTATTTAACCAGTACCAGCTCTTTTTAAATGTATTTTCTGTTACTGGATTTGATTGTGATGCTTCGTGTTCCCCACCTATAAGTCTTAGTGTTGCGCACAGAAGTGTAAATCAATAGAAATCACTTTTGATAAATGGGGCAGCCACATAGACAAAGGTGCCTAACAAGGACACCTTTACAGAGTCTCATGCAAACTGAATATCCTGGAACTCAATGTGCTGTGACTCAAAAAATAACAACACCAGTCAGTCTTCCTAAAAAATGCTTTCTGTTATAAAATGGATTTAGCTCTTGTGTCCACAAGTAATTTGAACTCATTTTCAATCTACAGCTACAATATTACAATCCGTTTAGACACCAGGTACTTTGTAAATTGACAGTAGCTGCTGTGGCCACCAGCACCTTTCAGAGAGGATTTCAATGGCTTTCTGAGCTGCGCAGATGGATTCACATTTGAACTTTGTCATCGCATGGGTGATAAGCCACCCATAAGAGAGGCTTTTGTAATTTCAAATATGGATAAGTGGCAGTAGAGGATCAAGCAGGAGCGATAGATGGATAGATGGATGGAGGGATAGATGTGCAGGCCCGTGCTTTAAAACCACTTCATGAGCCTCACTTATCTTGCCCAGAGACACATGTGGTGATTGTTGTAATCAGACGAAGCCCTCCGGGAGGCCTAATATGGAAGCTGTGTAATACCTGTTTCCAATTTGCTTTTGTTTACGCTCCATTCGCACAAGTGGCCCGGCCATTTGCAATCACCGCCTCAATAATTAACCCCAAGTATTGTGGACCACGAGATAGGACGGATGCTCTTGTCGCCCCTCCCTTCCACACCCTGCTGTGAGCACATTGATTTGCGGGCCACGGGAGGTTAGTGCGGGGGACGCTTGCCATGGATCTCCCATCAGGCTAATGAGGCACGGCATGACAGCTTTTGGTGATTGGGTGAGCAGGGGACGCTCCTTGTGGCTGTTCTGTCACTGAGCAGTACATACTGGTGCCAATCCCCCCTCAGTGCTGTGCTGTTGTCATGCTATAGGGCCTTATTAAAACCAGGGGTCAACGTTTACAACAGTTCTGATGCACATTTCAATGTTTATGCACCAGTATAAAGCACAGAGGTCCTCCACTCACATTGGGGTATGATGTTTGTGGACAGTCGCAGATTCAGACTGACTGAGGGGCAGGGGTGAAAAAATAAGGGCACCAACTGTATGTCATGGAGCACTAAGGGAGCTCTGGTGGACACTTTATTGCATTTCATCCACTGGACGGACACTCTAGATGGCATTTTACCACATTTTGTCCACTTTAAGGGCACTCTAGAGGACACTTTATCATGTTTTGTCCACTGCTAGGGTGCTCTAGAGGACACTGGGTCACTCTAGAGGGCATTTATCATGTTTTATCTACCATAGCAGCATCCATGAGAACACTGTTGCATCATTTTTTTTTCCAAACACGCCATTTGTTGATATCGATGAGATCAGATCCTCAAGACCGACAAGAGAAAGTTGAGGAATTAAGTTTGCAAATGCATGTCTGTGGGTGCGTGTGGTCCGTAAAAGAAAAAGCACATTGTCAAATTCAATTAGAACCTTCCTTTTCAACAATCTAAAGGCACAAAGTCAGAAAGAAAAGCACTGAAAAGAAACAGAATAGAAAGCCTTGATCCTTTTTACTGTTTTTAATGAGTTTTTCTGCACATGAAAAATAAGCTTTTGTTCTGTTTGGCTCACCATTGTTCTGAAGTGTGATAATGTTCATTGGGTAGCGGATCTCAAGGTGTAATAAACGTAAGTGAATGCAAACACGAAAACCTTGGCCTTTCAACATGATGGGATTGTCATAACACTTGAACCCTGCACAACCCAACTCTCTTACACACACACGCACGCGCGCCCACAAAATAGGCATGCTGACTCCTCGTCACTGGATTCCATCTTCCCTAAAGGCTCAATCTAACGCCAGATCAGATCTCATCTGAGGCAATGCGAGACCACATCCACACTTCTGCCAGCAGCTAGAGAAAGAAAAAAAATAATCTGCCTTTAATACCTGAACCTAATTAGCTCTGAAATCTGAGGTTAATTAAACAAAAGGAGGTTAAATTAAGTGACTGGGATTTAAGTGGCGACATACCGGATTAAAAACGCCCCCGTCTTTCTCTGAATCACTCATCCTTACTATCCACAGAAATCCTCTTCTCTTCTCATCCTCACGTATTTAAGACATTTGGACCCATGCAGAAGGGTCTATGCTGCAGTTCACCACCAAATATGTCTTTTAAGGGCAGTCAGTCATCTTCATACGGTGACTTCACTGCCGCACACACAGCGGAATAACACCAGACCAGCCTGAGAATAGCACGGTACAAGCTGCTCACATAAAGGTCAACATAAAGGCTGATGATTATTGTAGTCATCCCACCACAGTGTATGTGTTTGCACTTCCCTAATGGATGGCAGGACAGTGATCAGAATTAGAAAACCTGTCACATACATCATCTAATAGGCTAACAGTGAGAGAAAATTACCATCAGGTTCCTCACATATAGATAGAGGGCAGCCTCAAAAGGGATCAGAGTGCTCTAATGAATGCTTAATTGACATATCAACTAATGGTCATCATAAAGCCTCCTGAGTGGGCTCACGACTCAGTACAATGAAAGCTTTTGTCTCACCGTAATCAACTTTGATCTGCAATAATGCACCGTCAGCAAGCTCTGAGGTAATGGATTTTTTCTTTTTTAATATCATCATTTGGGAGGTCAGATATGGATAGGGGCGTGAATTGGGCATGCTTTTAAGAGCCAAATGCTGGTCTTACTTACAATTAGGCTGGGGAATAGGGCTGGGTATCATTAAAAAAAATCATTATACCAGTACCAATATTAGTACCCTTGAGGTGATACGGATACCAGTCGAGTATTTCATTCAATACCTTTTCAAAATGCCCATATTTTCTAATGTTTTGGCAGCATCTCAGCATGCTGTACTGCCAGCTCTGTCACATACACAATGCTCAGCATCACCACCAAATATTGTGAGTAGCTGCTAGCTTTAGCTGCAGTAGTGGTCCAATCACACATTGCATTAAATTAAAAAACACGTGCGGTGATTAGGTATGAGCAAAACCACACAAAAAGTTTTTTTTTTTGTTTTTTTTTTCCAATATCTCTGTATCACATTTATTGTCTGACTGGAGAAGTTTCAACAGGACTTAGTATTGGGTTATTTCAGTTGGTACTTTAAAGATATTGAGTACAGATACTCGGCCCTACTGGGGAGATACGGGTTACATGTAACAGAATTATGTAAATAGAATTTAAAAAAAACAGGTCACACTATTTCATTAGTGTTACAGAAAAAATATGTTATTAGATTACATATACACTTTTTTAGCAAGTTTACAATTTTATAATGCATTTCAAAATAAAGAACAATAAACTACAATGCACAGTGCGCACATATTACAAGACCACTCTCCTCTCAAGTGAAACAACAGCTATTCTTACAGTTTTCACCAATTCCAATGAAAATGCTGAAACATTTGGGATAATCTAAGCACACAACTCAATAAAAACATAGGTCTTGTGTTTTTAGACATTTTAATGCGTAAATGTTACTACAGCTTTAACATACTACCTTTAAATGTGCATAGTTACTGCTATTAATCTAAATGTGGATTTGTGCATAACAAAGGGAGGAATAGCTGGGCAAAATAGACCTAACACTGAAAAAAAAACAAAACACTAGGATTAATTAACAATTTAATCATATTTGATAATGAGGCAACCCAGAAGTAACATTCCTCTAATATTGCGATAATTGGATTTGTTTACTGGCTTCACTTTTTAATAGGTTAGTAATTGTTTGTTAATACATTTTCTAAGTAAACTTACCAACTGTACTTACCTGAATGAAGGAGAAAGAAAATATAAGTTTGAGTGACTGTAATTTAGTGAGTGGAATTATATCTCCGGTTGCACTGCATGAGGTTAACATTTTTGTTTATTCATTTGCAGCGTGCCCTTGCCCAATCATCGCATTCAGGATTGCAAATAACAAAACACAAATTCTCCTCACTCCCACTCACACAGTCTCCTCATCCTCCCTCGCTGGACTGTAGAGCTGCATGGAGTGTTTTCAGCACAAGAACACCTGATACACACACATACACACACACATTCCATAACAATGTTATTTTAAAAAGAGTTACACAAGCTGGTGAAATGAAAATGAAAACTAACTGGAGGAAATAAATTGCAGGATAAATATTTTACCTATGCAGAAGCCTGTGTACTTCCAACCAAGGCCACCAGAAAGAAAAGCCTGCCACATTTAGTTTGAAAGCACTGCCTCTCTCTGCAAATGACCTTTCGTGGGTGGAGAGAAAAAGCAGATTGGCCATTCAGTCTTTTTTTTTTTTTTTTTAGGGACAGAGGTGACATGATGATAGCCCAGCCGTCGCTGGCACTTGAAAGCCCACTACTCTTATTGCTGCCACCTGTGCTTGTTGCACCGGTTCATCTGCACTCAGGCTTTCAGCGCAGGTTACTTTCCGTCTGCAGCTAATGACGTTCGCCAGGCTCGCAGGGAGAAAACCCGGCTCTCGATAAAAGACCCTATGTATCTTAACCCTATCAATAATACCTCTTACCACTATACCTTGCCACTGTAAACAACCTTAAAAAAGAAACAAACAAACAAAAATCCTTTTCCGAGGCGAGGTTTCTTCCACTAATGGGCCCTAACACAACCTGTTGCCTTGCTGTTTTCTTCCAGATGGTAGCTTGAGTCAAAAGGATGAAGGCGACTTTTTGAGACGCTATTTTATGTTTTCACATGTGTTGCGAGTGGGCTATGTGCTAATGCTATTTACTGAGATGCGAGACTAAGGGAAGTGAAGCTGCTAAGAACGCCCAACAAAGAAACTACTGGTGAATGCAGCCCTATAATCATTGGATTCCTGTGTAACAACAGCCCTTAGTTTAACCACCATTCTCTGTGTACCCAAGGTCCATCATTATCAGGTAGAGAGGTCAGCACATCTCTGCGCCTTTATTCAAGACTCTGTGGCCACCTCTGCTGGAGAGCCTCCACATGGTATGTCGGTACAAAAATGTAACCCTATTGAACTTCTCTGTGGCTTACCCCCCTCCGCTTTGTCCTTTTTTCCCCCCTCCTCTCCTACAGAATGAAAGGAACAGCCTGAGGGAGGTCATTTGTATCTGCTGCCCCTGTTCCTTGTCTTAGCTGTCCAGCCTGTAGGCCATCTAGTCACATGGAACCAGGTGTCAAAAGGAGTAATAGCACAGATCGATGTCAAAGGATGCACCAGCAACAGGGAAGCTTCCTTTCTCTCCCACATTTTTGCTCTTTCTCACTGATATGAAACACACCGCTGTGGGATGGTTGGCTCTGCGAGCTGGTGGTGGTGAGGTGTCCTGAGGGGTCAGCGAGGTGATATGCAAACATTTTTTTCCTTGTCTTACTGCGCCTGTCTCATGCCCTCCAGACAGAGCATACATCAAGGAAATGAAGGTTTGGCTCTAGCTAGATTTTGGACAATTTATAGCCACAACTTCCTTCAAGCAAAGGATGTCTGTGCAAAGCAATAATAAATATGTTCTGAGTAAATTAAATAAATCGTCAAATATATAAAATTTGATCTCAAAATAATGAAAAAACAAGCAGTTTTATCTGACTTGTCCAGACAGAGGTAGGGGACGGTGACCTATCAACCCATCAGTCTGCAACAGGATGTTTTGTTTGTTTGTTTTCTTCAGCGTCTGGTTGTTGGTACAAAAGTCAGCTAAAGTGACGTGCTGGGCTGATTTGGACTGAAAGAGTTGCTTAATGCACATTTGTGACTGACCATTGGGGAGTGTGGGGGTTGGGGGGACAGTTGTAAGTATGCAGGGCTTATATGTGTTTGGGGACCATGGCTTCTTTCTATCACTGATCCACATTTCATGTCCAACCAAAAAATCCTGAACACAGAAAAGGAGACCAGCAGTTTAACACCATAATGCTGTACTCTATTTCCTTTACACAGACTCTAATAGTGTTTTATTCAGAGCTCGTCGCAGTGAAGCAAAACACCTTTGAGGTACAATTATTGCAATAGTTGATTTATTATAATATCATGAAATTTTCACAGCAGGTTTTAAGAGTGATCAAATCACTGGGGCCTGAAAAAACATAATTCACTACTGGTTAAATAACAGCTTACATAACAGTTGGCTTAAAAAAATTTGAGTTACAGGTGCTGTTATCATATGCTTCCTCGACACCACTGAGAAATGTCCAAACTACTGTACCGTACACTACTGACTGATCTTCAGACCAAAGCCTTTGGAAGAGATTACCGGAGTAATCATCAGAATGTGGTTCCTCCAGGAATCAGCTATGAGAATGAATGGATTACATGAAAGTAATTCCAAGCTCAATATCAGAAGCTATCCCAAAGCCAAGAAAACAGATTCTGATCTCATACTGTTGCTGTGTCCTCGGGCTCTCTGCAGCGGTCTAAGTACCTTTGAGACTCTCCAGTGCATAAACCACCTTCGGTTTATAGCTCTGTCAAGGTCACAAGTTCACATGGATGTTTTGCACGTCTCCTTCTACACAGTGGCCCAATTTTGTTGTTGAATATTTGGGAATCTTGCAACAGTCCCTGGAGCCACTTTTACATCACACTAATGCATGCACAATCATATATATCAAAAGAGCAATATGTCGCAACTGTGCATCCAAAAATGAGAACTGCAGTCCAAATAGCGAGTTGGAGCCATAGATGGTATATCAAATATGCTGAATCCCTATTTAATATACAGCCTATGGTTGAAGCGAGTTGTTTCCCCACTCCCACTCCTCCCCAAATGCAAAGAACCCCAGGCAGGCTGCAGGAACAGTGCAGGAGTACAAAATGAGTGCAACATTTATCATTGAGAATAACAAGCGTGGATGAATCCTACACTGTGAGTGCATCAGCTGTTTATAACTGTCACTTGTCTGTCAAGGTAAAGCTGAGCCCATTACACTGAAAACAAAAGCCCACTGCTCTGAAAATACACACTCTGGAGTTGGAGTTTAGTGGCTGCCTGTCTTAAGGCATTACTCCGATAACATATTGCTCAATTTAAGCATTATAAACATCCTCTCCCTCTACAAGATTATTAATGATTTCTTACAACTCATAAACAGACACTTACTCATTCAGAAAACATTTGGCATTAATTTAAACTCTAATTAACATGAAACAGGCAAACTAAAACAGTTATTCAGGGCCAGAATATAAATTTCAAAAGGCCCCTGCAGCTGTAGTGCTGCTGTCAGGGAAGTGAGTATTTCAACTTAGCATGTTTCGTTAATGTCTGATGGCATATCATGATGAATTAAAGCGAAAATATTAGATATTTCTCATCTAAGAAAGACATAAACATGCAAAAATGGTAATCTGAACAAGTATCTTGAAAGAAATCTTTGGGAAAAGAAGAAATTCCACCCCGAGTTCTCTCCCGCAGTAATGATATGGGTCCGCATCTGTCACTCTCTGCCCGTGGCGAGACCCCATCTCCTGGGAGAGAAGGTAACAGGCGGCTAATCAGCTCCCTCTGACATCTTCATCACAAACAGCCACACGCAAACACACAGTCGCACACGTACAGACACACACAGACACGTATGCCCGTGCAAACACAAAGACTCACAAACCCAGCGCAGACAGATAAAAAGGATTAGGGTCTAACAGGCCAGCGGACAACAGGACAGAGGAAGGACATGCTGTGTGTGTATGTGTAGCTCTCTCTCTCTATCTGTCTATCTGTGCGTGCCAGATTATGTCTGTCTCTCTTACCTTACGTACACAAACCCACAGTCTCATCTCTCCCTGCTAAGCACACACAGCCTTCTCCTCTTTCCCTGCCTCGATCACTCCTCTGTGATTAACAGACGAGTAACGTAAAATTGCTTATTGACTTGAACGGAGGTTATCTGTAACATCAGTGTCTAATTCCCCCGGGGCCTCCACATGCAACAGCTTTCTGACAAGTTTATGCTTCAGCCAATGCACAGTTTTTTGGCAACATAAGAAAGCCTTTACTACCCCGTGCCTGATTTCATTATTTGCCATTTTGCATACACACAGTGTGCTGCACACAACGGCACAGCTATAAGAAGAGGAGCGTGCATTTTCATGACAGTAAATGCTACAGGGTACATTTGGATTTCAATTTTAAGCATTAAGGCGATGCATGTATCCAACAACAATAAGCTACAGAATTTGAACAAGCCTCAATTATATAGTTCCTACACTGCCAAAACTACAAGCAAAGAGTGTTGACAAGTGCAAGGATAAACACAACAGCGCCCAGGCAATTCTGGTGCTATGATATGTTTGTGCCACAAAGTTTTCTGGTTACACTTTATTTGAAGGGGTGTGCATAAGGCTGTCATTACACTGTCAAAACAATGCCATGACACCTGTCATGAAACATGAAGGAGTCTTTATGAATATTGTTGTCATTAAGTATCGTTCGATCAATTACTGTATGTCATTTTAATGCAAGCTGACATTGTTTGACATGTCTTTGTAACTTATATTATAATTCGATATTAATCAAGCCAGTAATGTCTTTGTTATGACAGCTTGACATTAACCAAGACAGCATAACTTCTCAGTGTCTTTGTTAGGAAAATTTGACATGATCAAACTTAAAGAAACCGTTTAGCTTAATATTTTAACACAATGTCATTTCAGTCAGACAACTCACGTTTAGAATGTTTATTCAGCAGCAGAACATGATTTGAGTTTGGCGTCTAGGCTCCGACTTCATCACTCCCCTCAGCTTAAGTTACATAGAGGTAAGGGGAGTGAAGAGCAAATTCTTGAACCCCCACCCCCCGTCGGAGCCTGCAGGTGGATGCTGGGTTGGTGGTGGGGTTAAAAGAGCAGGCAGCAACGTTAGTGCTTTTATTATTTTGGTCTTTCAAATAAAGTGTCACCAGTTTACTCAAAGCAAAACAATACCACAGTATATGTCAGTTGTTATCATATTACAAAACAGCCAAACTGGTTGTAAACCTCGGAGCTGCAGCTAATAAATGCTTCATAGTCCATCTTAAGGACAAGAAAGGTTTCCGAGGCTATTAAGCCTGGCATCTTGCAGTGATCACAGCAGGTTTACAAAATGTTGCATACCCTCATGCCCTGATGACCCTCGCTGTGTTTAGTGTGTTTGATACAGCGATGGTAAATTATTGTACATCCACTAAGTCATCGATCAAAGCGTGAGCAGCGACGACAAGACAGCAGGACTCACACTGATTTCCCCTCTCATCTCTGGCTGTAAACGAGACCATGTTTCTTTCAGCTGTCTGGGGCAAGATCATTTTTCTACCAATTTCCTAAAAGACCAAGAAAGTGTCAAGCATGTTGTGATGGTATTAATTGCAGTCTGACAGAAGTAACAGAATAACTTACGGAGTAGAGAAATTTGTGTAAAGGTTTTACTGCTTCTACAAAGGATTTCAGGCTGAAATGCATCATTTTGAGTATGTTATCCATAGACAGTAGAATATGTGGACGGACCTTCCAGGTCGGAAAAGCGCAGCCAATGAAAAGGTGTCTTAAACCTGCACAGGGTGACTCCACTGGTTGCAAAACGAAGGCAGATTATATTAAGTCTTTGCACAGAGTGACTTGATTTTTATTTACGGTCATAATCACTAATTTACACTAATAACAACAAAGACAAAATGTCCCCCCCCCCCCCCCCCCAAAAAAAAAGAACAGAACAGCTGACACATTTCACATTTTTTGTTGATTTTAATGTGTCAAACTGCAAAAAAGGTAGAAAACTTGTTTTGCAACAACTCTGGTTTGAATAAACTTTACTGGAATTGTAGCTAGAAACGGAGCTTTCAGACTAGATATGCAAATGTGCCAGTTGGAACGTCCAACAAAACGACCAGACTTGCCGACATAAAATCAGATACATTTGACAAGTTTTAGCTTTAGATCCCCTAGAGATCGTAAATGACTGCTGTTGACACAATCAAAAAGAAAGCTGTCAAAGCAGAAGTACCAAGACTTGCATTTCATCACTCTTTTTATGTTAAGAGTGAATTGAATGCTGTTTTTTTTCCCAGTCTGATTCATTCTTTGAGCATTGCCCTCTTGGCCCTGTCAAATGGCCCTTTTGTACCCTTTGTGAATATTTTATGAAAGAGGACTCTTCTGTCAAGAGACAAGTGTCTGCACTTGGTAGTACTATTATTTCTCTCTTTTGTGATTATACTGTACACCCCAACACACATAAGGAGTTTCCCAACCTCCTGCAAATACGAACGATAAAGAGAACACTGAAGATACGTGGTAAACACAAGTGTTCTTACAATTGAACTCTATTGTGAGTTAATGAATTAGTTCATGTGGTTACATCCTGCTGTTGCCCTTGAGCAATCATCATGAAATAAATGAACGTACATTAGATAACTGAAAATAAGAACACCAGCTAGACAGTTGAAACAACATTTAACAAGTTGACCGAGGGTGAAGATTACCTCTACACCTGTCGGTGAAGCTGCCACTGCCACACCTGCTGCAAACTTGGGTGAGATCAGCATTAGCCTGACATTAGCCCCGTCTCGGCACCCTAATCCCTGGGCAGAGGGCAAACACCTCTCGGATATTTTGCTGGGAGCAGCTGCAAAAATGACGGCTGATGCAGGATGGAGGAGGGAAAGACATGAGGTTATATATATATATATATATATATATATATATATATATATATATATATATATATATATATATATATATATATATATAAACATCTTTCTCCCCAGACTTTCCATCCTCCCTAACCCCTCCAGCCTATTGCTCACCTCTCACCTCCTTCCCACTCTGCAGCCAGGTAGACTGTCTCTGTATCTGCCTGCTTCCTTCTTCACTCATGCATAAAAAATGTGTGTGCCTACACTTAATGCACACACACACACACATATGCGCACACACAAGGTTGAACCCTGACAACCAGTGGGCTAAACCTAGCATTTACCTCAGCAGCTGGGTTCACCACCAGCTACAATTACAACCATTAGCATGCTTAATTAACGGATTCACTGGCAGCTCATGCAGGCTGAACATGGTTCCCCCTCCATGCCTAAACCACCAGGCCTCAAGAGATCCAACTCCCACACCGCTGCCTCGGAAGGTGGGCAATTTGTGGGAAGGATGTGAGAATACCATTGTGCTGCTTAGCCTCATGAAAGACAGATAATAATGTTTTTGATTATTTTTTAAAATATTCTGCTTGGCTGTCTGTCCCGTTGACCTCTGCTGTGTTTGATGCAGACAGACGCAGCAGTGTCTTTTGACGTGATGTGTGCGGCCAGAAACAGTAAGCATGTAAACAAAAGCTGTGTGAATAAAAACATCAAAGCTGTATTCCTCCTCATTGTGGCTCGCTGGGTGAGAGACACTGGCAGCAGCACCAGCTCTGGCACATGTCCGAGGCACTTGAATGCTGCCTGTTGGTACCAATAAAGACCTATTTTCTGAAAAGCTCAATCCACCTCAGGATTTAAGGAAGTGAGAAAACATTTCTTATAGTTGTAAGGGAGTCACAAGTCCTTCAAACATATACATAGGCCATGCATTTTACGTCTCCAGAGAGAAAGAGCTATTATTCTGTTCCCTCACGCTGAGACCAGCTCCTCATTTGTGCTCGACACCTTTTGTTGAAGTCACACTGACTCCTACACAAGTGGTGCATGAAGGAAGAGGGAGCCTACTTACTCAGTGCAGAAAAAGATTGTTCAAATAGGAGCCGATGACCACTTGTTGCATTTATGTTTGTGGTAAAATGTAGCAAACACTCCTGCTAGGATTTAAGTCTGAGTCAACGCTGGAGGTACCTGGCACTCTATTCTATTCTAAAATATCATAAAAAAACAATCCCTTGTTTTAACAGGGATATAGTCAGGTACAGTCCAAAGGATGCTTGCGATGTCATTTCTGGTCAAATGAGACAGGAAGAATTAACATTAACATTAATATAAATCTGACATAGCAAAGATAAATCAGCCTTTTTTTGTAAAAACAAAACAAAAACAAAAAAAACCTAACTAACAAAAACAAAACAACAACAAAAACCCCATAACATTTAATTTATACAACACTGCCTGACACTGAATAGGCTACCCATGAATCCTTGTGCAGTCATGTGATCTAGCAACACCTACTAAATCGCTGTGTGACACCTATTCATAATAGCAAACTAGTTAGCTACGTATTATTAAAACATACTGGCCATTTAGGGGCATATTGTCCCAAATCTTGTGAGACACAACAGATCATTTTCTAACTTTTTTCGAGGAAGAGACTCTGACACACCCTCCACCTCAGAAACCACTGGTGAAAGTGCAGAGGATGAGGTTAACACAGCGAACATTAGCTGTGCTACACAATGCCAGGCTGTAACAAACCATTTGTGCATCTATAAGATTACAACCCCGGTCCTACAAAAACTACATAATGATGGGCCGATGCCAGGTTAGAAATACTGTAACCAACTGAAAGTAGTATGAAGAGTAACTCTCTTGGAAGGTGATGTCATCCAAACTTTGACAAAACAAAAAGGAATACAAAAGAAATATATGAAGTTGAGAGAAGAAAAAGAAAGGTGTCATGGCTGGACAATCCTCAGTAAAGTACTTGGGGATAAGGATATAACTTTATACAACAATAATGTAACGCTACAATGATGCTGGAAGAAGGGAAACCCAATTAGATGTGGGCACTGGTGCACAGTCCTCCGGAGAGACCGACTGGCTCTGTTAAGAAATGTATCATAGTGCTCAGCTTATTAAGATGTCATCTGTGCAAGCTCTGCAGGTTCAGGGTAAATACCCTGATGGCATATTCTTCTGTGGGCACGTCGATCCACCCTGTCGCCGCTTTTGCAGTCGATGGCTCTTTAGCGGCTGTCATTGGCTGCCTAGAATGCTTCATAAACATCTTGTGCTTTTTCACCTAATTAGGCTGGAGGGATTTCGCTAAAACATGGGCAAGGGGAGCGTTCTACTTGCATCTGCAGTACTAAGGAACCTACTGTTGTACAGTAAACTGCCACCCCAGTGTGCTGTCTTCCTTCTCCATCTCTCTTTTTCAGTTCTTAAACTTAACAGTGTCAGGTCCTTGCTTTTATTTGTTCATTTACATGTCAGAAGTGCTTGGATGCATTGTAACATTTCAAAGTTGCAGTAGATGTTTGTGGTTAGAGGGCCAGTGGGGCCAATGTGCTAAAAATGTCTGTCTTTTAAAACAATCTTTGCAATCTTTTGGGAATAATAATTATTATTTGCTTTCATCAGTGCAATGAATACCAGATACAGCAGTGACAGTCACTTAGATTCATTATGTTTACTGTGGACACTGTATTTATCTACATCATGCATACAAATATTGCCAGACTTAATGTTTATAATAGATTCTATATCTCCAGCATTATCTACTAAAAGCAACAACAATTCACATTCTAATTAGACTCCTGGCGGAGAAAATACGAGCCAAATGCAGTTATAACATTTGTTGACTGACTTGCTTTGTATCTGGTTTCTGCCAATATTTCCAGACACACACATGCAAGCAGATACACAGATATTCATGAGCACGCATCACACACACACTGTGTAGACATGTGCAAACGAGACATCTCCGTAACCGGACCAGCTGACCTGAGACTTGCAGAGCTGCTGGTGACTCCAGGGAGAAGGATAATAGAATTTCTCCAGCCGCCTTCCTGTTAATTACAACAGACCTTGGCTCTGAATAAATATTTATTCAGAGGGTAGAGCAATCTGCATGCATATTGTACTAAACCGAGCCCTGGCCAGCCAGAACAATGGTCGGATATGCCACGAGTAAACAACATCAGAAAAAAAAAAATGACAAGAGTAATAATAGTTTGCAATATGGAGAAGTGTGGGTACAGTGTTTTTAATTACCACCAGGCCACATGTGCTAAAAACAGATGCAAAGACACTTCTATAAGTATACAGTGCTCAGCCTCTGGAGCACAAATGTGATATTTTAGCTGTGACAAGCACAGATTTTGGACCAAAATAGAAAAATAAATATTTATTTGAGAGTGGATATTTTACTTGGTGATCAATGTTTGTTTTGGATCAGACCACACGAAATCCACTGAAGCTTTGTGGGAAATATAACAAATAAATGTAATTAAATGAGTGTACAGTCAGACTATGGCATGAATTATACGCTGTAAAAAGAAGAGGGCAGCTTGCTGCAATAGATTTTTGAGTTTTGAGCCCAACTCAAACTCTTGAGTTTTGGAGTAACCTAAAAAGAGTTTTGCTGACATATAAACACATACACTTGAATCTTTATTTTAAGAAACTCAACAAAAATTTTAATTCACAGCTTACTGGGAACCTTATTTGTCATTATTTGGGTGTCTGAAAATGAAACCGTTTTAACTGAAAATATCAAAACATTAATCATTATTCACTTGAATGAGCTTCCTAAATTTTTGAAATACACTTTTTTGGGTTTCTAAAACTCAAAGATTCAAGTTATCTAGTCTAAAAGAAATAAAGTATAATATGTCATCAAAAGATTAATAGTTAGTTGGGTTTTTTTTTTAAATGTAAGAGTTTGAGTTGGGCTTAAAACTAACAAATACAAATCTATTGTCGTAAGTTGCCTTGACATTTTGAGTTTTCTCAACTTTTTCAGTTTTACAGTGCAGTATGAAAGGAAAAAATACTTAGTTATGTAGCAAGCAATTTGTTCATGAATTTGGACTATTTTTGTTGCTAAAATGTGCATATGACACCTCAGTGTTTTTTTTAATGGATTATATTTCTATGGATCAATTTTTGCAAGTAACATATTGTGGGGAAAAAAAGGATAAAAAGTAATGTCCTCTTATGTTCTTTACTCATGTGCTTCACACACATCTAAGATATGGAGTCACACTCCAAACACACTGGACCCCGTTTCCCAGAGCCTCCTTAGTCCTACATGCATCATAAGTTGTACCTTAAGGTCTCACTTTAGCTTACAGGCTGTTTCTCAGAGTCTCCTTAGCTAAGGTATTGTTTTGGAAATTATTGTGGAATTTTATTTATCTATTTTTTATGTAATGAAGCTAACTGAGGATATAGCTTTTCTGACTGTCTGGTCAGGCTGTAGTAGCCTGTAACCCAGACTGACCTTGAGTGCTGAACACTGCC
>JAJHUR010111183.1:0-11728 GCA_027495735.1 Lutjanus campechanus | reverse complement strand
TGTGGGGTGAACTGTCCCATTAAACCTCCAGACAGCTATATAGCAGAGTGGTTATGTATCTTCACTGTTCTGAATGCATAAAAAAAGTAAACTTTTTCAACTCAGATAAGGTGGTGTGTTCTTTATACTGGCAGTTTTCTTAAAACTGGATTAAAAAATGATACATCACCTTGCTTACAGTATGGTAACCCCCGTTTCCTGACATGCATCGTATTGTCAGATTCTAGCTTAGACGCAGTCCTAACTGTAATATAGTCTGTATGTTGTTGTAAGCAGTAGTGGAATTAGTTTTCTCAACAAAATATACTCCAAGTATCACAATTAAAATTATTTGGGGTCATCACTGTTATTGTTGTTATTTCTGATGCATTAACATGTACAGCACTTATCATATTTTATAGCTGGAGCTGATTTTAATTCCTGTATATTTGATAGTTAAATGTGTGCCACAGCATCACATTTTATTAAGTGATCACGTGCTTTGTTTGCAAAATCTTAATCTGAGAAGTTACTGATAATGGCTGTCAGATAAATGTAGTAAAGTAAAAAGTTGCATAAATCATAAAGTACAGTACCTGAGTAAAAGTACTGAGTCACTCATACATACCATTATAGGATCAAACAGAGTTGAACTTACAATAGACACCTGATGATTATTAATTATCAAAACTGGCCTGTTCGAATGACGCAAGTGTTACAACTTACCGGTTTTTCCGTTCACCACATCCCACAGCCGAGGCCTTGTGCACGAACCAGCGCCACACACTCACAGCTCAGGTCTGACACAGCCCTAAAGTTTATTTTATTCATGTCATTTAAGTTACACGGTGAAATCAGAGACACAAAATAAGAGGTTAGAAAGAAAAACAGCAACCATTCCACATCAAATGGCAGAATGTGTCCACGGATCCGTCCTTTACATGCTTATAATGCATACTACCCACTAAAATACACAGTAGAAAATAGACATGTAATCTACTGTAAAGTGCAGACACGTCATTTACTAGGTTTGAGTGTATTCCTGCTACATACTGTTAAATATGACCCCACTTTGCTTCTGGACTTTGAACTTCTAACAGTCCGAGGTGTAATAGTATGCAGTATGAGCGTTGAGACAGAGCTCTGGTGTTAGTAATACATTAGCAGAGGGCTGGCATAAAGGGAGCATGGTTTGTGTGTGTGTGTCTATCTCAATATGTAGCCCTTGCCATGCCTTGAATTGAGCAAAAAATATTTTAAAAAAAAGAAAAAGAAACCAAAAAACCAAAAACAAATCAGACTGCTTTGTAAAAGTCGTCCGTCTGTCTGACTGGTGGCCGTCTGTCCTAAAAAGGTCCCCGTACAACCATTGCGGAAATGTTAACTGCTGCAGTTTATAAATCCAGTGAAAACACCACCAGGAGTGGATAGATATATATACATTTATTTTTATTGCAGCTCCAGGTTTTTGTATTCTTTCACAGGTTTGAGATCAATTAGGATTTACTTTTGTTTTTTGCAGAAGAATTGGTAAAATTGACTTGTAATTGCTTCTATTTAAGTTGACACATTTAATCTAACCATGGCGTGCAGATGACGGACCCTCAACAGCTGCTGTTAAGGTGCCTTTGAGCAAGGCACTATCGCCCCCAAGCTGCTTCAGTAGGGCCGGTTTAAAATTACACACAGAAAAGCTAAATTTCCCTCGATCAAGATGAATATTTCATCTTCTTTTTCAGACGCCAGAAGAGATCATATAAATTATATTTTGCACTGGCTCAAGAGAAAAAGTAGCACCTACTGGACCTTAACTTAACCAGGAGAGTTAACTAACAACAGCTGTGAGGAATGTTTGCAGCAGTACTGAGGGTATTCAGCTGCTCCATGCCGATACCGTAGTATTACCGCTGTATTTGTTTTAAAGTTTGTTCCCGCTGTAAAAGTCCCCCTTCTCTTAACTGAGCTGCCGCGGAGTCAGTTTCTAGACAGTCTTATCGTCCAAACACGTAAAATGGCGTTTCACCCATTAATACCCAAACACTCCACCACTTCCAAGCCCTGATACACAATTTCTTTTTTTTGTTTTTTTTTTTAGTGTCAACACATTTGGCAAATCGTCATCATCATTGTCGTCATCATAAAAATAACAAAACATAAACATTAAAAACAGACGAGTTCAGTTTCACATCAAAGTAGAATACAGATATTATATCTTTACCCACAAAAAGTTCATGTTACGACTAGCTTGGAAAAAAAGAAAGAAAACATCACCATGTTATACAAGAGTGTGTGTTTATGTGTGTTTTCACTATGAAATGTTGAAAGATTAGCGTGTATGTTGTTTTATATCTGCTCGGGATGTCTGTCGGTGTGTGTATATAGGTGTAAACTTACATTAACAAGCAACATGTCTTTCATTATCAACACAGGAATCCTCACCCGCCCTCCTCGATAAAGGAAAAAGGAAAAAGGAAAAAAAAAAAAAAAAAAAAAAAAAAAAAAAAAAAAAACCCACATCACATCAGAATCATTTGCATTCCCAAAAGTAAGCATCCAAATCCATCACCACATAGAAGTTGTCAGCTGGCCACTAAAAATCTCAAATCTTTCATCAAAAAACAAACAAAAAATGAACAAAAGAAAATAATATTTTAGTGTCAACTATATATATACTATATATTTATATTTTTGTTCTTTTATACCAACCAAACATATGGTATATTATGTGTTGCTATGGTTATGGTCCCTGGCAACATCATGAAAAAGTACAATGATTAAAATAAAGACACTGATCCCCCAACTTCATCCAGCTAGTGTGTGTGTCTGTGTTCCTGTTCATTATTTGTCTAATGCCAGTGTTTTTGTTGTCTCTGTGCATTGAATTGTGGGTGTTTAGCATGTTCTTTTGGCTTTTAGTGTATTTGTTCTTTATTTATTTGACACGTGTCAACGTGTCACACACGGATGTTTTTTTCTTCTGTCTGAATGGTTGAGGCATTGTAGGCATAGTTTAGTGTGTTTAGTTTGTATTTAGTGTTTGCTGTTAGTGTATTTGATAGTGTGTATGCGTCTATATACGAGCGCTGACGCTCCGATGGTAGACAGTATGGTAGGCCTTCGCTGTGTCTTTAGTGTGTGTGTCTATGCGTTAGCACTGATGCTCTGTTTGTAGACAGCGTGGTAGGCGTTTCTCAGCAGGACGTAGGGGAAACAGGACTCCAGCAGGTCCATGGTGAGGAAGGGAGACTCCTGCACAATCTGAAACGCACAAGACAACACAGACAAACCGTTAAGTGTGTCTTCATGCCTTTAGCTTGGCTTTGGTCCCAATCAGTTGATGATGTAAACTTTAAGTGTTTTTGTTTCAGCGCAAGTTCATATAAGCTGTAGTTAATTCACACGAGAGCAAAGATTGATAATTTATTATTATGCAGCCCAATGAAACTTCTTTAAAATGCTACCTTGTTTCACACTTTGCAAAGTCAACGTGCAGCTTTCAGACGACTGAGCGGAACAAGGGAGCTAATTACTGAGCGACGACATGCTAACTGTCAATATGTTAAACTGAAGAGCCGTTTAGCGCAAACATGTGGAGCACACCTGGTAGTTGGGGTTGGATAGAGGTCGGATTATATTCCCACCACAAAATAAACAAACAAGCAAAATGCCTCTGACTTCATTTGGAACTGGGCCAAGACCACCTCCTGGGAGGAGCAGCTGGGTGTGATTAATTGAACTGAATTGCACCAGGGGAGAAAACGAACCAGAGTCCACTTTAATCAGACTGTTTGGTTCTGTTAAAACACACCCTGGTACCGTTGTGTGTACCACATTATTTAATGTCCTAATGACTTCACTGTCACAAGCACAATTGTAATGGTCATCAAAATGAGCTTTGAATGCACAAATGGAATATATGTGACATTTATTTGCTCAAGTAAAAAAACATTTACGAAAACAAAGCCTGGTACCATGTTAAGGCAGTTTGTTTGGGCTGGTGTAAGAGCTGTCAGTCAAACCCTGGTGCAGACCAAATAATGGGACTGAGAACATCTGAATAGGAGGATCCCAGTCTGCTCCCAAGCAGACTGTTGTGCGGTTTGTTTGTGATGTGAAAGCAAACGTAGTAATTCCAGTACACACGCCTTCATTCTTGCGCTGATTGCGTAGGATGACATCACCAAAACTGTCCAATCAATGAGTTACCAGTCAGTCTGGATGACTTTATGATTACTCCTCTTGGTTCACTTAAAAAAATCAAAGTCTGGAAATAAAATGGACCAGAACTACAAGGCAGTAACAAAATATAATTCTTTCCCCCGACCAAATGGATCAAACTACAGGTTTGTATTCATCCTCTCTCACCATGTCCAGCAGCAGGTAGACAGATTCTCTGTTACGTGTTGTCATCTTGTCCGTCTCCTGACCGATCTTCAACAGGCTGGACGAGGCCAGCTACAAAGACACACACACACAGAAAAACTTGTTAGAGAGAAAATTATATTTGTCTCATTCATTAGTTTTTCATGAGGAGTGAATTTCTAAAATTTAAGAAAGGATTTGCGTAATTTTCTGCTGTAGAAAGCATTTGTGTGCTGTTGTTTCTTTTTTAATGAAAGGCTTTATCTCTTCTGATCCATGTCTACTTTGTGTTTTTATCAGCTACTATGGTGACACTTGGGGGAGGGGGGGATAACAAGCCCTTTTTATAAAAAAAACAACAAAAAAAACACATTAAAAATAAGGGCGTAACATTAACAACTACGATCATATCTGAGACGTGTAAAGCCGTGTTCACCTCAGTCAAGCTTAAACATTTGTTGTCAAATTTTGTACAGACAGAGGGCAACTTGACAGAATTAAGTCCTGCATCGTGTAAAAATAACTGTAATCACATGGTGGTGACAAAGCATTAAAAACTGAATCTTTTCAACTCACAGCCAGGAACTCCTTGAGGCGGTCCTCTATGCTCCCCTTGTGGATGGTGAAGAGAGCAGCAGCGATCTGGTTGATGGCTTTGGCCAGGCAGTGGATGTTGTTGCAGTGGCCTGTAGGGGGCAGCAAACACACATTGTTAGTAGGAGAGCATGAAGACATCATCTGTAATTGAAAATCAATTAACTGTGGCTTAATTTCAGACGTGTGAGGCTCTTTGAGACTTTCACAGCAGAGAAATTCTCCAGAAAACAAATCCTGGAACGGTCAGTCCAGCTGGGAAAGTATGGATTTCATGTTTGTATTTGATGCCGCCATTACGTGCGTATGTGAAATGCATAGTGTGAGTGAATAAATCTTTAAAAAAAACGTGTGTGTAATTGTTAGTTCACAGAATGGTTGGTGTGGCTGCACTGGCGCCTTGTATTGAGATGTGCTGTCTGAAAACCAATTGCTGGCCTATATGCAGTCTGCATACTAACAATGGCGGAGCCCATTACAACTCATTACCTTTTCAAATGTCCCTTATTAACAATGGCGCCTTTCATTTCAAGGTTGTTAGGAAGCAACGTCTTGATAATTCATCCTTGAGTGACAAATCTCTTTGATACCTTATCAAAAGGCTCATTTAACTACAAGAGTGTGTCTCTAATGCAGTGAATATCAAGCTTTATTTAACCAAACTCATCTTTTGACCTAAATACATGCAACAAATAAGGTTAAACAGGTCATACTGAGTTAACTGACCTTTACAAATGTATCAATAACTTCATCATTTCAAAAGTGGACGTAATGAAGATGATGATGTGGCTTTAGTGCACACAAATGAATCAATCTGAGGGCACGAGGTCGACCTCATTTGCATGCAGAACAGTCTCATGCCATTGATGCAGTAAATTATGTTTCCTAGTATTTTTCTCCGGCACCGCTCTCAGGCTCTGAACTGCTTCTATGCCACAACACCGGGCTTGTTATTTTCTTTAATTGTAAAAAGAAAGTTGTTACAGGTTAAAATTGGGTGGGGCAATTATGCAAAAATAAAATATACCATTTGCAGCACAAACATACTGCAGTTTGCATTATATTTTTGGTTTTGTAACTGCTTTACTATATGATGTAGATTGGTTCCCTCCTCTGTCAAGCGAATAAATACTTAAATGTCGTGTGTGCAAATACAGCACCCCCCTCCACCCTGATTTATCATTTTTATGATGTAATAATACCAAAAACTCAAGGTACGATAATACTAAAAAGTTATCATGATATTATAAAAGAAGGAAAAATGATGACTTCAAAAGTTAAATTAAGTTGTGTACAGCAGTTTGTTTGTATAAAATTTGTTTTAGTGCTTCTTTAATAAGATAAAACAAAAGCAGCCAGCAATGACTTAAGCATGTGCAAAAATAGGTATAAATGGTCTTTGCAAAACAAAAATAATGCAGCAGTCACCAGCAGTTCCTTTGTAAAATAAAATAAAAACAATAAAATGAAATAATAATGCGTACGATCACAGCAGATAATGATATTTACTCCATATACTGTTTGTTAAAAGTAGAAGATCAGTTTAAAGTGACCAAGAAGAAAAAATAATTTAACGGCATGGCGTCTTACCTTCTATGGCGGGGCTGTACTGTGACATCACGTTGCTGGCCAGCGTTGGCAAGGAAACCGCCACAAACACCATCAGCAGACAGGCGATCTTATACTCCTCCTCTGGACTGATGTTCTCTGCACAGACACAAGCCCTTTTCAGACATGGAATACGAAACACTGCTGCCATTTTATCTTTGATTTTGACATCAACGCTCCCCTTCAGCTTTATTCAGACATGGCAGGATATACTGCGACCCGTCAATCTACGTCCACTAAAAGTGCTTATTTTGCCACTGACAGGCTCAGATTGTTATTCTAGGTGTCTGACATTACTGAAATGCCTGCAAGCGATATAGATCTTTTTTTTTAAAGACCCCTCCCCTTGCCAAAGCTACCAGACTCCATTTACACAAACAGTAATTTTATCATAGTAAAACACACTTCATTCAAACTTGACAGAAACAAAATAAAACTCTCCTACAACAGTTTTGCTAGTCTTTCCACTCTTCCAACTATCAACGTGCTGCTTCGACCCCTGCTTCTCTGCTGTCTGACCTCTCTCTCTCACTCATCTCCTGATGTTTACACATCTGACGTCATGAAAAAAGGTTCATTTATTATTTATTCAGTTGGGTTTGATTGAAGTGTCTTTTTTAAGATGATGTTTCTAGTTAAACAAAGGGATCTTAGTATAAAACAAAAAGGTCTAACTCTGTATGGATCCTACAGACTCTTACTCTGAAAAAGGTTAAACATTAACGGAGAAAAACAGTTTTTATATCTGATTATATCTGAAGCCCTTTCAACACCTTTAAACCGGCTCTTTTACAGTGTTTGGCAGTGATTCTGATCATTTATTACAGTGATCTTGGAAAAGTACAGGACATGCATTTAATCTTTCTTTCTGTGCAGGTTCAACCTTGTGCTGCCGCAGCTTTTATGTTAATCCGATTTAATTCAATTTATTTCAGATTTGTGCTGTGTCAGAGTGTTTCAGAAATGTTACAGGTCTGTCCGGGCAATACTGCGGTCGTGACTTTTACAAAAAAAAAAACATGACTGGAGTGCTTATTCAGACACGAGACCAACATGTTAAATTGCCATCAAATTAACATAGAGGGGTGCATGGGGCTACAGGTGCACATGGAGGGTGTGTGGAAGCTGAATCTCACCACTTTTTTGTGAGGACAGAGCCACTACCAGAGCCGGGTCGATCTCACAGGGCAAACCTGCTGCTGACGACAGCTCATAGACATTCATGGCCACCTGGAAACAGACAGATGTTCGCATGAGCAGGGAGCGCATTCGGTAAGGAGATTTTTATCATTCATTATGTGTTGGTACATGTTTTTTACCTTCATGTCTGTCTCTCTGGGAATGTGGTCCTTAAAGTCCTCCACTGAACTGACCAGGAAAGGAATGTGACAGGACAATACCTGGAGAGAGCGAGACAGAGACGGTCCGGTTAGGCAATAATGCAGCATCACTGCTTGGCAAGGAATGTTCTGAAAATATTCCTAAATGTGACATTTATACTGCTTTTATGTTTGATTTGTTTAAAACAAACCCTGGTGCATTTGCCAGGTTAGTATGGCTTATTTGAGCTGGTGTGAAAGCTGCAAAACAACCAGATTGAGACCTTATGGAAAGGAGGGGCTCTTTCCTCCTTCCTCACACCATGTGGTGAGAAAGCAAACAGATCAACCACAGCATATTTTGAAAGTAGATATGAGACTTTGGCACGATTTCAACAGCAAACCTACTATTTAATCCATTAACTGAGCCTGAACTGTGTCTGCAGCAATCTTTATAATCAATCTGTGTAAGCCAAGTATATGTTTATGTAAATCATTTCACAGTTAAAATCAGTTAAAACTGCAGTCTGCTGTACTGCTATCTTAGTCTCTGTAATTTGGCAGCTCATTAAAGGACTGGTGTGTAGGATGTAGTGGCATCTAGCCGCGAGGCTGTAGACTGCAACCAACTGAATACTGCTTGCTTCACCCTACCCTTCCAAGCCTGTCAGAGAAACTATGCTGGCCCCAAAACTATTTACAGCCAGTGTTTGGTTTGTCTGTTCTGGGCTACTGTACTAACATGGTTATTCAACATGGCAGACTCTGTGGAAGAGGATCTGTGATCTCTGTAGATAAAAAGTGCTCATTCTGAGGTAATGAAAACAGAATTCTTATTTTCAAGTGATTAAACACTAATTAAAACCTACTTATGAATGTTATATTCATTACTGCTGTATTCTGTCAGTAAATCCCTGTAAACTTTGCTGATCACACAATAACCTCCAATAATATTTTTGTACCAGGTACCTCTCTACCTGTTTTCATAACATGGTCTATTTCCAGTCTAATAATATAAATGCTTATGATTAGTTTTGCTTTGTGACACCAGAGAATATAAATATACATTAGAAGCATTAATGTGATGCAAAAATTGCTGTCAGTCACCAGAACTCGATTTCAAAAGTGCCCAGTCACCGAGTCACCTGTCAGAAAAGGCAATATAACATATATATATATATTTTTTAACCTTCCATCCGAACCGTTTGTGTTTGTATCTTACATCTCTCAGAGCCTCCTGAGCCAGCGAGCGGAAGGACAAGATGACTCCGATGATGGTCATTCTCTTCAACACACTGTCCACAGCTACAAACACACAAAAACAGAAAAAAAAATTATGTCAATTAATCCACAGGTGTCGGTCTGATGAACTGGTTGGTTAAGTCAGTGAAGTGCATTATGTATTAATTCAGTTGTTCGCTCATTGAAGAAAATTGAATTTGCTACTTTCATTTGCAAGGATGTATATTACTTTAGGCTTTCTTTACTTCGTGCTGAGTCTCTGTATTAATATTATTAAAAGTCTACAACAAGTGTTAACAAATCAGTGCAAGAAAATACAGATATTATTTCTTTGATCAACACTGGGAAGCTTTACAAAGTCAACAAAAGAATGTGACCCCTTTTTGGAGAATGAATGTAATTAAATATTAGCTGTCAAACAGATACTATTTGGTATCAAGAATTTAGCAGTCATGTGAAATGGTGCTTAGGATGTGTGTGTGTGTGCGTGCGTGTGCGTGCGTGTGTGTGTGTAATTACAGGTGAGTTTCTTGAAGAGGGCGGCCATGTGGTCTGGTTTGTCAAAGCTTGTCCTCATCTGGGTCAACACCTCCATGTTTTCTACCACCAGTTTCTACATGGAGACAAACATGCAAATGGTTAGTGTTGAATCAAATGTGACTTTTTTTTAATTCACCATATGTCCAAGATAGAACAATATTAGTACTTTTACTTTGTAAAGGATCTGAATACTTCCTCCACCAGTAGCTCATGTGATAAAGGTTAAAATTGTATTTTGTGTGTTTAAATATTGTATGTATATACCTTCAGCTCAGCAACTTGTGATGAGATGTGCCACATCAGACTCTCACTGAGGAACTTCATCCCATACGGACCCAACAGCTCAGACAGAGAACGCATCTCTGTGAAAACACACACATGAATATTGAATATTACAATTCAATTACAATTCAAGAGATAATTTTAATCAGAAATCTGTTAAAAATAATAGCAGTCAAATCAAGAAGTGGGTATCAGCAATATTAAGTCAAGTAATAACTGGGGCCCTTATTTACCTCCAACGTACAAAAGATTGTAACCTCATTACAATCTTTTATTTGAAGCAGGCTCGTATTAGGCTTGATCTATTCCCATTTCCGTGTTAAACTTACTGCATTACACTGTTAATACAAACTCAATACTTCCTGTATCCGTTTCAAATTAAAAGCCATCTCACATTTTTTGCAGCTATACTTTCTTGTAGCGCTTGTATGTTACTACAAAACACAGTTTGGCGGGGACATTAACATAGTAAGTGAAATAATATTTAAAATGAGTAAACCAGAACAACAAGGTGTTGAAAATAGCCTAATTATATTCTTGAATTGATCAAATCCAAGTGCTGGAAAATAATACATTAAGCTTAGCTGACATGCACACAATATAACAACCACCGGGCGTTTATCCACTCTTGTTTTTCCCCTGGTCATCATCCATTCTAATCTGAGAAAACACAGTGTAAACATAGTTTATGTGCATTTGTGTGTGTTTGTACCAGAGATGTCAGAGTATTCCTCAGCGTTGAAAGTCAGTTCGTTCTCTGTGGGCAGGTTGACGAAGGCCTTCATGGCGGGGAAGTAGGCGATGTGTCCGTTGCTGACCTGACGGAGCAACGTCTCCAGATACCTAAACACACACAAAATACTCCATCAGTATCGGTCACAGGCTTTAGTTCTACCTTCAATTAGGAAAACCACCTTCTCTGAGTTTTAAAACCACTAGTGACTTTCATGAGTAAATCTGTAATTATGTTGCTAAATGGATTTTTAATCCATCTGTAGGGTTTTTTTTGTGTAAACACCAAATCCCACAAGCACAACACTAAGCTCAGTGAATGGTTACTTAATACAATGCTGCACCAATTATGATTTTTTTTAGTTTTCATGTTTGTTTGTTTTTAATAATGGTGATTACTGAGAAGTGGACTCTCCTGAACCCCCCCCGAATCAAAGAGCGAGAGAGAGAAAAAAAAACTACATCCAAAAACATACAGTCCTGAGCTTTAATGAAACTGTCAGAACAACAATCTCACGGCTTCTGTGCGCAAATAAGCAAAGTCTGGTGTTTAGTTGTTTGTACTGTAACAGTATTTCCAGCAACAATAAAAAATGACTTTCCTCTGAACAACACAAAACTACTAAGAGGAATTTGTTTTATTAGTGGGTTTAATAAAAGAGCTTCAATCTGTGAACACAGGCTCCAAGGAGGCATTGTTTGAGAGAGACTCTACAGTATTAGATTTCAATAATAATTTTATCCTGGAACAACCTGTACAAATAAATTGCATAATAATCTCATGTATTTTTTTTTTATGAAATGGAACTCACTTCATCCAAGTGGAAAATACACTTCCACTTGTCTTCACTCTCTGATATTTTATTATCCCAATCTTCCTGATAAATTTGACGCTAAACTTTGGGATTCCAGCATATTCTTCAGCTCGCTGGATCCATGCAAACCTACCAGTTTGTGTAGAGACTGGTGATGGTGGGTTCCCCGTGGCTGTCCAGGTGCTGTGTCTGCTGCAGGAGGACGTTGTTGAAGACCCGGGTGATGTCGATGGTGACGTAGTTCTCTATGGACTG